>JARQOC010002579.1:0-23702 GCA_033576535.1 Allobates femoralis | reverse complement strand
CTTTTTAAACCCCCTTCCTCATATTCCTCATCACGGGAAAATACAACTTAAGAAATCCGATTACCTCCGAATACCCAAAGGGCTTGAAACTCACTATTCTGCTGGTGCAGTCACTGTGTACATACTTTACATTACGTCCTGATTCCCCTGTATTTCCCCAAAGGCTGCACTCACTTTTTCGGGGGTGAGTCACTGTGTACTTTCTTACATTATGATCTGAGTTACCCCCTGTTTATACTCCGACTGCACTCACTATTCTGTGGTGCTCATGTGTAAAATTACTTCTGACCTTTAATTTACCTCCTTTTATACTCCAGAGCTGCAATATTCTGGGGTGAGTCACTGTGAACATACATTACATTACTGACCTGAGTTCCCCTCCTGTATTATCCCCAGAGTGCACTCACTATTCTCGGGTTTAAGTCACTGGGTACAAATTAAAATTACTGACCCGATTCCTCCTGATTATACCCAAGCTCACTCACTATTTCTGGTGCAGACTGTGTACATACATTACATTACTGACCTGGTTACCTCTTTTTTAAACCTCGAGTCCCACCACTATTCTGCTGGTGCAGTCACTTTGTACTACATTACATTACTGACCTGATTTTCCTCCTGTATATCTCCAGAGCTCCCCTCATTTTCTGCTGGTGCTACTGTGAAAATACATTACTGACCCTGAGTTACCTTAAAACCCCCAGATCATCAATTATTCTGCTGGTGCATCACTGTGACATACATACATTCTGACCGAGTTACCCCTTATTTTTCCCCAAGCTGCATCACTATTCTGCTGGTGAGTCACTTGTACTTTCATTACTTTACTGATCCTGATTTAAACCTCCTGTATTATCTCCCAGAGCTGCACTCACTATTCTGTGGTGCAGTCATTGTTACATTACTTACTGATCCTGAGTTACCTCCTGTATATACCCCAGAGCTGCACTCACTATTTGTGGTGCAGTCACTGTGTACTACATTACATTACTGACCTGATTTCCCCCTCCTGTTTATACCCCAGAGTGCATAAATTTTTGCGGGTGCAGTCACTGTGACATCTTACATTATGAATGAGTCCCTTGTATTTATTCCGAGTGCACTCCCCCATTCTGTGGGCAGTCATGTGTACATACTTTACATTACTGATCCTGATTTACCTTTCTGTATTATACCCAGAGCTGCATCACTATTTGTGGTCAGTCACTGTGTACTTACATTACATTATGACCCTAGTTACCTCCTGTTTATACTCCGAGCTGCATCATTTCTGTGGTGAAGTCATGTGTACATCATTACATTACTGACCCTGGTTACCTCCTGTATTATCTCCAGGTGACTCATTTCGCTGGGCGCACTGTGTACAAAATTTACATTATGATTGAGTTCCCTCCTGTATTATACCCGAGCGCACTCACTATTCTGCTGGTGCAGTCACTGTTGAAACATACATTACTTTACTGACCTGAGTTACCTCCTGTATTATACTCCAGAGCTGCACTCACTATTCTGCTGGTGCAGTCACTGTGTACATACATTACACATTACTGATCCTGAGTTACCTCCTGTATTATACCCCAGAGCTGCACTCACTATTCTGCTGGTGCAGTCACTGTGTACATACATTACATTCTGATCTGAGTACCTCCTGTATTATACTCCAGAGCTGCACTCACTATTCTGCTGGTGCAGTCACTGTGTACATACATTACATTACTGATCCTGAGTTACCTCCTGTATTATACTCCAGAGCTGCACTCACTATTCTGCTGGTGCAGTCACTGTGTACATACATTACATTACTGATCCTGAGTTACCTCCTGTATTATACTCCAGAGCTGCACTCACTATTCTGCTGGTGCAGTCACTGTGTACATACATTACATTACTGATCCTGAGTTACCTCCTGTATTATCTCCAGAGCTGCACTCACTATTCTGCTGGTGCAGTCACTGTGTACATACATTACATTACTGATCCTGAGTTACCTCCTGTATTATACTCCAGAGCTGCACTCACTATTCTGCTGGTGCAGTCACTGTGTACATACATTACATTACTGATCCTGAGTTACCTCCTGTATCTATACTCCAGAGCTGCACTCACTATTCTGCTGGTGCAGTCACTGTGTACATACATTACATTACTGATCCTGAGTTACCTCTGTATTATACTCCAGAGCTGCACTCACTATTCTGCTGGTGCAGTCACTGTGTACATACATTACATTACTGATCCTGAGTTACCTCCTGTATTATACTCCAGAGCTGCACTCACTATTCTGCTGGTGCAGTCACTGTGTACATACATTACATTACTGATCCTGAGTTACCTCCTGTATTATACTCCAGAGCTGCACTCACTATTCTGCTGGTGCAGTCACTGTGTACATACATTACATTACTGATCCCTGAGTTACCTCCTGTATTATACTCCAGAGCTGCACTCACTATTCTGCTGGTGCAGTCACTGTGTACATACATTACTTACTGATCCTGAGTTACCTCCTGTATTATACTCCAGAGCTGCACTCACTATTCTGCTGGTGCAGTCACTGTGTACATACATTACATTACTGATCCTGAGTTACCTCCTGTATTATACTCCAGAGCTGCACTCACTATTCTGCTGGTGCAGTCACTGTGTACATACATTACATTACTGATCCTGAGTTACCTCCTGTATTATCTCCAGAGCTGCACTCACTATTCTGCTGGTGCAGTCACTGTGTACATACATTACATTACTGATCCTGAGTTACCTCCTGTATTATACCCAGAGCTGCACTCACTATTCTGCTGGTGCAGTCACTGTGTACATACATTACATTACTGATCCTGAGTTACCTCCTGTATTATACTCCAGAGCTGCACTCACTATTCTGCTGGTGCAGTCACTGTGTACATACATTACATTACTGATCCTGAGTTACCTCCTGTATTATACTCCAGAGCTGCACTCACTATTCTGCTGGTGCAGTCACTTTTGTACATACATTACATTACTGATCCTGAGTTACCTCCTGTATTATACCCAGAGCTGCACTCACTATTCTGCTGGTGCAGTCACTGTGTACATACATTACATTATGATCCTGAGTTACCTCCTGTATTATACTCCAGAGCTGCACTCACTATTCTGCTGGTGCAGTCACTGTGTACATACATTACATTACTGATCCTGAGTTACCTCCTGTATTATCCTCCAGAGCTGCACTCACTATTCTGCTGGTGCAGTCACTGTGTACATACATTACATTACTGATCCTGAGTTACCTCCTGTTATTATACTCCAGAGCTGCACTCACTATTCTGCTGGTGCAGTCACTGTGTACATACATTACATTCTGATCCTGAGTTACCTCCTGTATTATACTCCGAGCTGCACTCACTATTCTGCTGGTGCAGTCACTGTGTACATACATTACATTACTGATCCTGAGTTACCTCCTGTATTATACTCCAGAGCTGCACTCACTATTCTGCTGGTGCAGTCACTGTGTACATACATTACATTACTGATCCTGAGTTACCTCCTGTATTATACTCCAGAGCTGCACTCACTATTCTGCTGGTGCAGTCACTGTGTACATACATTACATAGATCCTGAGTTACCTCCTGTATTATACTCCAGAGCTGCACTCACTATTCTGCTGGTGCAGTCACTGTGTACATACATTACATTACTGATCCTGAGTTACCTCCTGTATTATACTCCAGAGCTGCACTCACTATTCTGCTGGTGCAGTCACTGTGTACATACATTACATTACTGATCCTGAGTTACCTCCTGTATTATACTCCAGAGCTGCACTCACTATTCTGCTGGTGCAGTCACTGTGTACATACATTACATTACTGATCCTGAGTTACCTCCTGTATTATACTCCAGAGCTGCACTCACTATTCTGCTGGTGCAGTCACTGTGTACATACATTACATTACTGATCCTGAGTTACCTCCTGTATTATACTCAGAGCTGCACTCACTATTCTGCTGGTGCAGTCACTGTGTACATACATTACATTACTGATCCTGAGTTACCTCCTGTATTATCCCAGAGCTGCACTCACTATTCTGCTGGTGCAGTCACTGTGTACATACATTACATTATGATCCTGAGTTACCTCCTGTATTATACTCCAGAGCTGCACTCACTATTCTGCTGGTGCAGTCACTGTGTATACATTACATTACTGATCTGAGTTACCTCCTGTATTATACTCCAGAGCTGCACTCACTATTCTGCTGGTGCAGTCACTGTGTACATACATTACATTACTGATCCTGAGTTACCTCCTGTATTATACTCAGAGCTGCACTCACTATTCTGCTGGTGCAGTCACTGTGTACATACATTACATTACTGATCCTGAGTTACCTCCTGTATTATACTCCAGAGCTGCACTCACTATTCTGCTGGTGCAGTCACTGTGTACATTACATTACATTACTGATCCTGAGTTACCTCCTGTATTATACTCCAGAGCTGCACTCATATCTGCTGGTGCAGTCACTGTGTACATACATTATACTGATCCTGAGTTACCTCTGTATTACTCAGAGCTGCACTCACTATCTGCTGGTGAGTCATGGTCATGTGTACATTACATTACTGATCCTGAGTTACCTCTGTATTTATCCAGAGCTGCACTCATATTCTGCTGGTGCAGTCACTGTGTACATACATTAATATGATCTGAGTTACTCTGTATTATACTCCAGAGTGCACTCATATTCGCTGGTCGACTGTGTCATAATGCGGTATTGTGATCGGTGTCTGTGTCGTGGTGATGTGAAGGGTGCTGTGTTCCTGTGTGATTGATGGGTCTGTGTGCTGCGTGATGTATGGGTGCTGTGTCTGTGGTGATGTGATGGGTGATGTGTCGTGGTGATGTGATGGGTGCTCGCTGTCTTGGTGATGTGATGGTGCTGTGTCTGTGGTTATGTGATGGGTCCTAGTTCTGTGTGATGTGATGGTGCTGTGTCTGGTGATGTGATGGGTGCGTGTCTGTGGTGATGTGATGGGTGCTGTGTCTGTGGTGATGTGATGGGTTCGTTCTGTGGTGATGTGATGGTGCTTTCTGTGGTGATGTGAGGTGCTGTGTCTGTGGTGATGTGATGGTGCTGTGTCTGTGGTATGTGATGGGGCTGTGTTTGTGGTGATGTGATGGTCATGTCTGTGGTGATGTGATGGGTGCTGTGTCTGTGGTGATGTGATGGGTGTCTGTGTCTGTGGTGATGTGATGGGTGCTGTGTCTGTGGTGATGTGATGGGTGTCTGTGGTATGTGATGGTGCTGTGTCTGTGGTGATGTGACTGGGTGCTGTGTCTGTGGTGACTGTATGACGGGTGCTGTGTTGTGTATGTGATGGGTGACTGTGCTGTGGTGATACGGTCTGTGTCTGTGGTGATGTGACGGTGTGTTCTGGGTGATGTGATGGGTGCTGTGTCGTGGTGATGTGATGGGTGCTGTGTCGTGGTGATGTGAGGTGCTGTGTCGTGGTATGTGATGGTGTCTGTCTGGTAATGTGATGGGTGCTGTGTCTGTGGTGATGTGATGGGTGCTGTGTCTGTAGGTGATGTGATGGGTGCTGTTCTGTGGTGATGTGATGGTGCTGTGTCTGGGTGATGTGATGGGTGCTGTGTCTGTGGTGATGTGATGGGTGCTGTGTCTGTGGTGATGTGATGGGTGCTTGTCTGTGGTGATGTGATGGGTGCTGTGCTGGGTGATGTAGGCTGTGTGTGTGGTGATGTGATGGGTGCTGTGTCTGTGTGATGTGATGGTGCTGCTGTGGTATGTGATGTGCTGTGTCTGTGGATTGACTGGGTGTGTGTCTGTGGTGATGTAGGTGCTCGTTCTGTGGATGTGAGGGTGCTGTGTCTGTGGTGATGGATGGTCTGTGTCTGTGGTGATGTGATGGGTGCTGTGTCTGTGGTGATGTGATGGGTGCTGTGTGTGGTGATGTGATGGGTGCTGTGTCTGTGGTGATGTGATGGTGTCTTGTGGTGTGTGAGGTGCTGTTCTGTGTGATGATGGGTGCTGTGTTGTGGTGATGTGATGGGTGCTGTGTGTGTGGTGATGTGATGGGTGCTGTGTTGTGGTGATGTGATGGGTGCTGTGTTGTGGTGATGTGATGGGTGCTGTGTCTGTGGTGATGTGATGGGTGCTGTGTCTGTGGTGATGTGATGGGTGCTGTGTCTGCGGTGATGTGATGGGTGCTGTGTCTGTGGTGATGTGATGGGTGCTGTGTCTGTGGTGATGTGATGGGTGCTGTGTCGTGTGGTGATGTGATGGGTGCTGTGTCTGTGGTGATGTGATGGGTGCTGTGTCTGTGGTGATGTGATGGGTGCTGTGTGTGTGTGGTGATGTGATGGGTGCTGTGTCTGTGGTGATGTGACGGGTGCTGTGTCTGTGGTGATGTGATGGGTGCTGTGTCTGTGGTGATGTGATGGGTGCTGTGTCTGTGGTGATGTGATGGGTGCTGTGTGTGTGGTGATGTGATGGGTGCTGTGTCTGTGGTGATGTGATGGGTGCTGTGTCTGTGGTGATGTGATGGGTGCTGTGTCTGTGGTGATGTGACGGGTGCTGTGTCTGTGGTGATGTGATGGGTGCTGTGTCTGTGGTGATGTGATGGGTGCTGTGTCTGTGGTGATGTGACGGGTGCTGTGTCTGTGGTGATGTGATGGGTGCTGTGTCTGTGGTGATGTGATGGGTGCTGTGTGGTGATGTGACGGGTGCTGTGTCTGAGGTGATGTGATGGGTGCTGTGTGGTGATGTGATGGGTGCTGTGTGTGTGTGGTGATGTGACGGGTGCTGTGTCTGTGGTGATGTGACGGGTGCTGTGTCTGTGGTGATGTGATGGGTGCTGTGTGGTGATGTGATGGGTGCTGTGTCTGTGGTGATATGATGGTGCTGTGTCTGTGGTGATGTGATGGGTGCTGTGTGGTGATGTGATGGGTGCTGTGTGTGTGTGGTGATGTGATGGGTGCTGTGTCTGTGGTGATGTGATGGGTGCTGTGTCTGTGGTAATGTGATGGGTGCTGTGTCTGTGGTGATGTGATGGGTGCTGTGTCTGTGGTGATGTGATGGGTGCGGTGTCTGTGGTGATGTGATGGGTGCTGTGTCTGTGGTGATGTGACGGGTGCTGTGTGTGTGGTGATGTGATGGGTGCTGTGTCTGTGGTGATGTGACGGGTGCTGTGTGTGTGGTGATGTGACGGGTGCTGTGTCTGTGGTGATGTGACGGGTGCTGTGTGTGTGGTGATGTGACGGGTGCTGTGTCTGTGGTGATGTGACGGGTGCTGTGTCTGTGGTGATGTGATGGGTGCTGTGTCTGTGGTGATGTGATGGGTGCTGTGTGTGTGGTGATGTGACGGGTGCTGTGTCTGTGGTGATGTGACGGGTGCTGTGTCTGTGGTGATGTGACGGGTGCTGTGTGTGTGGTGATGTGATGGGTGCTGTGTCTGTGGTGATGTGACGGGTGCTGTGTGTGTGGTGATGTGACGGGTGCTGTGTCTGTGGTGATGTGACGGGTGCTGTGTGTGTGGTGATGTGATGGGTGCTGTGTCTGTGGTGATGTGATGGGTGCTGTGTCTGTGGTGATGTGATGGGTGCTGTGTCTGTGGTGATGTGATGGGTGCTGTGTCTGTGGTGATGTGATGGGTGCTGTGTCTGTGGTGATGTGACGGGTGCTGTGTCTGTGGTGATGTGATGGGTGCTGTCTGTGGTGATGTGATGGGTGCTGTGTCTGTGGTGATGTGATGGGTGCTGTGTCTGTGGTGATGTGATGGGTGCTGTGTCTGTGGTGATGTGATGGGTGCTGTGTCTGTGGTGATGTGACGGGTGCTGTGTCTGTGGTGATGTGATGGGTGATGTGTCTGTGGTGATGTGACGGGTGCTGTGTCTGTGGTGATGTGATGGGTGCTGTCTGTGGTGATGTGATGGGTGCTGTGTCTGTGGTGATGTGATGGGTGCTGTGTCTGTGGTGATGTGACGGGTGCTGTGTCTGTGGTGATGTGATGGGTGCTGTGTCTGTGGTGATGTGATGGGTGCTGTGTCTGTGGTAATGTGTGGCGCCCCTGCGGACTAGACACCACAGAGAGGTATTGCAGCTGGGATTGGTAAATATTCACTCCGCACAAGCTCCCTACACATCCCCCAATCCCTAGACCTAGTACTCCCTGTCAGGCAGGGGATAGTGGGGGGAGCGAGAGAGGAACTCGGGAATGGATGGAGGAACTGGAGTAAAACCCAGGAAAATTAAGTTAGGAGAGTCCATTGTAAGAGACAAGAAGAGGTTCAAGTTCCTGGCGAGCTGTAGAAGGCGAAGGGTCAGAACTCCTAAGCTGAGACGCCCGGTGCTAGAAAAATGGAGGCATCAGACCATAAGAACCGGACACGGCGGCCTGTGCCACACACATGACCTATCCGGGTCCCAGATCGAGACCGAGGAAAGACTGAAGGGGTCTGTGGGTTAATCCGAGTGTCCAGGAACACCAGGGACCAAGCCGGAGCCGGAGTGCCGGCTGTAGAAGTGGCCGGGGAGCTGCAAGTCCCAACCACACACACCGGCAGGGTGCAGGACCCAACCCTCGACACAACAATGGGAAGGCCATCAGACTAGGGCTAGGAGACCCGGGAGAGTGCACCACGAGAAGCCCCAGACTGCTAGACCTGAGGGTGTGTGCGGGATTGAGGAGAAAGGCCCGAAAGGTACTAGTAAGGGGGTGTCACTAGCAAGCCGACCCAGCAGCTAACCGGTGACCGGAGCCGCCAGAGGACTTGTTGTGAAAGTGGAGTAAATTAGCGCACTGAACAGCCCGAGCCGGAGTGTGCCAGAGGGTGCGCAGAACCTGACACTTATATATACTTTCTTATTGGCAGCCCTACCTGTGGAGAGCGCATCATCTAAGCTGCCATCTACATTGTCCCCAGTGGTCCCGAATGCAGCTGTGGCCCACACTGGCCACAACCCATGGGTGGCGTCACAAACATTTTATAAAAACTCTATTTTCCCTTTATTCACTACATCTACCAGCATGCCTACATATCACCTATCATACTGGTGATGATCATCGCCACAAACCATCTAACAACATCCACAGAACATGTCTACCCAGATAAAGTTTCCCGAGGAGGCAGAGAAGGTGTGGATGTATTATGAGCGTCACTATTACAGGTGATGGCGGTATTATAGGGGCACATTGAAGTAATTACAAGCCCTGTGTGAAAGCCACTTAGTTGGAGACTTTGTGAACGTTCTGCACATTATCATCATCATCTTCATTATTATTATTACTATTATTATTATTCCGCTCATTTCACCTCATTTCAATAATGGTCTCCAGACAGGAATTAGTAGAAGGTTCACAATGTGGAAACAAAACGAGAACGAAGTCAGAAGACTGAGGAGTCTGTGTGGGGCGCAGTGCACGGACTGTGTGGGGGGCGCAGTGCACGGACTGTGTGGGGGGCGCAGTGCACGGACTGTGTGGGGGCGCAGTGCACGGACTGTGTGGGGGGCGCAGTGCACGGACTGTGTGGGGGCGCAGTGCACGGACTGTGTGGGGGGCGCGGTGCACGGACTGTGTGGGGGGCGCAGTGCACGGACTGTGTGTGGGGGCGCAGTGCACTGACTGTGTGGGGGGCGCAGTGCACAGACTGTGTGGGGGGCGCAGTGCACAGACTGTGTGGGGGGCGCAGTGCACGGACTGTGTGGGGGCGCAGTGTACGGACTGTGTGGGGGGCACAGTGCACGGACTGTGTGGGGGCGCAGTGTACGGACTGTGTGGGGGGCGCAGTGCACGGACTGTGTGGGGGGCGCAGTGCACGGACTGTGTGGGGGCGCAGTGCACGGACTGTTGTGGGGGGCGCGGTGCACGGACTGTGTGTGGGGGCGCAGTGCACTGACTGTGTGGGGGGCGCAGTGCACAGACTGTGTGGGGGGCGCAGTGCACGGACTGTGTGGGGGGCGCAGTGTACAGACTGCGTGGGGGGCGCAGTGTAGAGGACTGTGTGGGGGGCGCAGTGCACAGACTGTGAGGGGGCGCAGTGCACGGACTGTGTGGGGGGCGCAGTGCACGGACTGTGTGGGGGGCGCAGTGCACAGACTGTGTGGGGGGCGCAGTGCACGGACTGTGTGGGGGGCGCAGTGCACGGACTGTGTGGGGGGCGCAGTGCACGGACTGTGTGGGGGGCGCAGTGCACGGACAGTGTGGGGGGCGCAGTGCACAGACTGTGTGGGGGGCGCAGTGCACGGACTGTGTGGGGGGCGCAGTGCACGGACTGTGTGGGGGGCGCAGTGCACGGACTGTGTGGGGGCGCAGTGCACAGACTGTGTGGGGGCGAAGTGTAGGGGACTGTTTGGGGGGTGCTGTTCACGGACTGTGTGGGGGGCGCAGTGCACGGACTGTGTGGGGGGCGCAGTGCACGGACTGTGTGGGGGGCGCAGTGCACGGACTGTGTGGGGGGCGCAGTGCACGAACTGTGTGGGGGGCGCAGTGCACGGACTGTGTGGGGGGCGCAGTGCACGGACTGTGTGGGGGGCGCAGTGCACGGACAGTGTGGGGGGCGCAGTGCACAGACTGTGTGGGGGGCGCAGTGCACGGACTGTGTGGGGGGGCGCAGTGCACGGACTGTGTGGGGGCGCAGTGCACAGACTGTGTGGGGGCGAAGTGTAGGGGACTGTTTGGGGGGTGCTGTTCACGGACTGTGTGGGGGGCGCAGTGCACGGACTGTGTGGGGGGCGCAGTGCACGGACTGTGTGGGGGGCGCAGTGCACGGACTGTGTGGGGGCGCCGGCCTGGCATGACCTGTGCTGTGTGTGTTGCAGCGGTGACTTCTCGCCCGCCCGACTATTCATAAGCTGAGCTTGGTATGGAGACACGGGGTCAAGTGGATCTTGTCCGCTGGCCCGGCCGCCTTTACAAAGACCGCATGGACCAGGGCTCATCCCAACTGAACACCCGAGCTCCTTACCTGTGGGCAGACACTACTCAGACAACACAGGGTGAGGGACCCACACAATGGTAAGGCTGTATTGGCTCCCCAACAGTCACAGGCAAATAACACATAACCAAGCACAACACACAATGTATCAGCACAGTCTCACCCTTCCGCTGGATCACCAGGGACCCAAACCTCCACTTTAAGGCATCCAGAGCCAACTATCCCCACAAGCAGTTTTTGGCGGCACCCACAGGCTGACCGAGCGCAGTGATGTAGTGGTCAGTTGACCGGATTGTCCCAATCTGGGTTCTCCAAACAAATTTGTGGACTCAGTAATGGACAGTGGAGAAGTTCTATAATCCTCCAGCTGGAACCGAGACTCCTAGCCTGAGGTCCGGGAGAATCACCGGTGACAGGAACAAGCCGGGCTGTGGAGTCAGTAAGAAAAACATCCGACTCTGACTCTACAACTTCCCAAAATCCAACGCCAACTCCACCAAAATGGACACTGACTACAACTCCACGACTACAAGTCCATCACCAGGGCTGTGAAGCCAGTAAGCCAAACATCCGACTCCACTCCAACTCCTCAATTTCCCTGAATTTGACTCCAAATCCACCTAAAATAGGCACCGACTCCACAGCCCTGGTGACTTGTTACGTGAAAGGGAAGAAGGGTCACCCCTTAACACTCACCTGAGTCTAAACCGTGAGCTCCCTATCATCCCTAGACAGGTCCTTCCCCCTGTGTACGATTACGTGCCTAGGCCCTGACTGACTAAGTTGGCTAGCCTTGACTAATGTGTAGGGTGGAAAGCTGCTAGCATTACTACAGCAATAAGACAACAAGGTGAGATAGAAAAACAAGTGGGACAGAAAAAGCAAAATACAAAAATGATCCACAGCTTCTCCAGAAAGAAATTTCACAGCTTCTACTGGAACTACCAGAGAGATCAGCAGAGAAGATCTATGACTGGCATAGTGGGGAGTTAGTGTTGAGTTTATATAGAGGAAGGGAGTGGTCATAAGGACAGCAGCTGAGATTAAAACTACAAAGAATCCCAGCAGGATAAGAGAAGAAATCTTAACGCCTTCAGCATTGAAAAGAAAGAATTCTGCTCTACCCATGAAAACTGAGTGTCCTCTATAGAGGATCTGCGATCAGCCAAATGCTGTGACCTTCTGATCACAAATACATCAGAAGTCACAGAAGGGTGCGACGCCCTCGTGACAGAAGAATATGTTATATGGATAGTTGGACATCCTTGCACCCCATCGCTGTTCCAGTGATCGCAGGTAGGTGAGTGGATTGTTATCGCTCTGGTGCAGGGGCCTTGTTCCCTGTGTCGTCTACAAGGTTGATGTTCCCTGTTATCCACCCCCACGCACGGTCCACAGCTGATGGAATGACCACAAACACCGGTCTTGGGGATAGCAGTTGCTTTTTTTCTACAGCAGGAACGAGGGAATCCAACCTGGAATAGATGTTTCACAGTCTCACGTGGGTAGGCCACGGCAAACACAACTTAGTGTTCAATACTGGAGTGCAATTAGGGTTCTGGAGCTTTAAGAGCAAGGATTGTTTCAGATGTGATAATGCTTGGATGCTTTTATCAGAAGGTTCAAAGTCTTTTGTAGCTTAGAGAGGAAGAGCAGATATAATAAGGAGGTTGTACAGAGCTGGAATCCTGGGGTCATTTCACAGCTGGTCACGACACGTGCAGAAGGACTTGAAAACAAGGGTAGAAAGTTGCGCGGAACGGAGACCAGACAGCTGGTGGACAATGGCAATCAAGCCACCTCTGATACAGTGGGACAGGAGACCCTCAAGCATTCCCAACCCGCATGCATTAGGCTCTTCTGTATATGTCGAGCCCACTGGGACGAGGGTACTCAGTACCGGACCGCGTTGCTGCGGGGGATGTCATGGGTTGTCCTGGTCCGGGCAGTGTCCCGGGCCTTGGCAATAATAAGGGTGTATTTACAGGGGATATAGTTTATCGTGACGCCACCCACGGTGTGTGGTCAGTATGGGGGACCACCGTTGCTGCAGAACCTCCGGGGATGATGTTAGGCAGCTTAGATAGTACTGCTCTCCGTAGGTAGAGGCTGGTTCCCCAGGGCAGTGGTAATTAGAGTCTATGGTGGATGTGGTGATAAGGGATTGATAGTGAAGACGGGTGAAGGAACACACACTCACGTTTTGTAGTTTCTAAAGCTTTACTGCAGATGTTGATGCAGATTGTCCACGGAGTCTGTACTGGGGCCGGGTTTCTCCCACCCTGTCCGGGTCCTCAGCTTCCTCGTGCTGCGCTGTGTGTGTGGCCCTGCGGCTGCTTCTAGCTGCGCTGCTGGCACTGTCTCACTCTCTCTGCTGGTACCCCTTGGCTAGGCAACTTGAGTCCTCTGTGTAGTGCTGACCCCGCCGTGTTGCTTTGCTCTGGTACTGTGGTAGTCTAGAGACTCCACTACACCTGGATTTACTGTGCTGTGTGTGTCAGTCACAGTGTCGGATCCGGTGTCCGTGCTGTGCGCTCTTCTGGGGCGAGTGGTGATGGCACTCAAGCTCCCAGATGTGTTTCTCTGTCTTCAGTTCTCCTTTCCTCAGACCCTGGCTAGGCCTGGAATCAGTGAGCAGACTGTAGAGAAGCTTGGCACAGCTTCTTTGACACTACAGCCTCCCTCAGTTCTCCCAGGAACTGAACTCCTCTAGAGCTCTCCTCTAGACTAACTACTTCCTGTGGACCTGGAGTATATAAGGGAGCAGGTTGTGCTCCCCCTCCTGGCCCAGAGGTGCTAGTGTAGGTCAGTGTGTTGTGGGGAGGGAACCTGTGTGATGTTACTGTGGCACATTAACCCCTGGGGTGCCACATATACTGTCTGAAGGAGCACATGTAGATCCGGACAGCGAGGATCCAGGATAGAAAGCCTTCAGTATATTGGCTGTTTAAGTCAGGAAAGGATAAACTTCCAGGTCTTGTGGTCTGGTGGGAAATCTTATGGTGGTCCACTCCCAGATGAATCATGGCCAGAAGTGGATAATGCCAGCCCCATCTAGCCAGAGGCTGGACGTAGCCCCATATATTGACCCCTGTGACCAAGTAGTTACTGGCCAATAGATCAACACCCAATGTACGCTTCACACCCTTACAATGTAAGGCAGACATTTTCACCACCACAAATGAGAAATACATTAAATAGAAGTGTATGTAACTGAAATTAAATATTGTGAGGCACCGCCGGCATGGTCCCCATGACCGGGGCGCATCACATGCAGGATCAGGGTATGATCCTGTTCACACTGGCCGGTTTTATAGTGGATGACTCTGTGTGAACCTGTCCAGAACACAGGGAGTTAAATGTGATAGTGTGTGCTGTAAAACCAGAGATCATTCATGAGACTAATGAGCGGCTGTGAGTGGCTCCTGAGATCGATGAGGCCCTGAGGGAAGTAATGGGTGCTGATTGCTGACAGCCCAGGTGGGTGTGTCAGGTGGGTGTGTCCTGAGGAATAGCAGCCCAGCGGGATGAGTCAGTGTGGGAGTGGCAGGCACGATAAAGAGCCTGCCAGCTGAGAGAATTATTATCAGCCAGAGAGCAGCCTGAGAGGATGGTGATCCATGAGCAGCCAGAGTACAGAGCAGTCCAGTGCTCTGTGTGTGAAATGATGGGAGCGTGCTAGCTCCATACCAGTGACCAGGTCCGGTGTTGTTACAGCTCCTGGAGTGGGGAAGCCGGGGCTGACCCAGGTGGATACTGGTCCAGGTGTGTGGTTGAGACACGTCCGGGACAGAAGCCCTTGGGGACGCTTGGTGGACCCGTGACCCAGCCAGTGAGACCCGGAACCTGTTGAACTGTGTGTATGTGTTATGGCTTAGATAGAAGGGCCGTGTGCGGAGTCTGTGGGAGAGCCCCAGCTGGAGTGGATGATATTGGAGGCGATCCGTCCCTGTGGGACGAGAGGGAGGCTTGCCCTGCTGCTTGCAGCGGGTACCTGTCCCTCAACCACGGCCTCTAATAGTGTGTATGTACCTGTGGCCAGAGACAGGGGTCACGAAGGCTCCTAGAAGGGTAACCATGGCTGATCCGGGAGGGTGCTGCTCAGACACAGGGTACAGCCGTCCACCTG
This sequence comes from Allobates femoralis, assembly GCA_033576535.1. Classification (NCBI taxonomy): domain Eukaryota; kingdom Metazoa; phylum Chordata; class Amphibia; order Anura; family Aromobatidae; genus Allobates; species Allobates femoralis. Next base: position 8,624 of record JARQOC010002579.1, on the reverse strand, counting down.
GAGACCAGCCATGAGATGAGATGGAGGTTTGGTGGCGACTGGTGGCCCGTACCGTGGTCAGGAGGCCATGGTGACGTGTGGTTAGCCCGGATTCTACGGTTGACCAGGTCCCTGTTATGGTCATGGAGGAGCCACAGTCCATGGATGTATTATGATGGGCTGTGAGCGGATGTGAGGATGCATGGGGTCCATGGATATTGTATGATGGATCACATGTGGTATATAAGGTCCCGGTCAGGCAGGAATCCTGACTACGGGGTAAATATGGAGTAATCGAGCTGGGTGACTAACACCAGGCGGCATGTACCGCCATTGGGACCCACAGGGCCTGTTGAGGCGTATGTAGCGAGTGTCAGAAACAGGGGTTAAAATGGCTCCTAGAGTGGGGACACCATGGGTGACCCAGGTGGGCGCTGACCTGGACGTAGGTTGAGATACGTCCAGGAAGGAGCCCCTTGGGGATACATGACATACCCGGTACTCAGGCTGCTCAATCCTTGTTCTGAACCTGGAGGGTCTGTTGATATATATATATAGGGTAAACTGATAAATGTATATGTAGTGTATATAGGCCGGAGGCCGTAGCCACCACGGGAGCGGTTAGTAGAGCTCCAATGGGGACAGAGATGGTTACAGGTCCCCGGTTACAATAAGATGTTATGTGCAATATAAGTGTTATGTAATGTTATATGTAAATGTATGGTGTTTATAATCAATGTGATATGTGTCATACATGCTACCCGGGTTATGTTATTATATGTGAAAAATAAGCGGGTAGACATTGGTTACATTATAAACACGTGTTCTTGTCGTTATGCAGGCGGGTTCCCCGATTGCTACCTCACAGTGTCTAAAGCTCCAAAATGAAAAGTACTAAACATAGAGGGGTAAGAAGTGATGAGCTGTAGTGTACAGGGGCTACTCACGGTGCAGGGGTACTTACAGGGACAGATACAATGTGGACCGGATCACTACAGATCAGAATGTCATTGTGGGGTATCAGTGATCCTCAAAGTTCAAGTCCTGAAGACACCTCACATCAGACACCGGGACGTTCCCCGAGAGGTAGCCCAAATGGCATCTAATGACCTGAAACCTAACCATGGGAAGAATGAATGTCGTCTCCGGCTGATCCTGACCAGCGATGGGAATCTGCTGGAAACCACCCACCAGATCAATGAAGAAGTGTGTAGCTTTGCCCAAGTAGAAGCTCTCCGATCCTAGTGAGATGAACACTATTAGACAAAGCCCCGTTATGTCTGGAGGACCAAAACCAAGGCTCCGATCAGGGGCTGGCAAATTTCGGCCTCAGGGGCAAGCACACAGCAATGGCCATGAGCGGTGAGTTTCAGGGGCAGTGCGGCCTCCCAGACCAACAGGACAGATACCCGGGTGGCCCAAAAACTGCTGCTTGACGACTGGTCTGGGGGGCATGTGCCCCCTTGCCCCCCGGGCCAGCCAGCCCCTGGCTCCGATTGTATCCTGTGAACCCCAGCCTCAGTCTGCACCCCGACATGTAAATCTCACACAGACCTCTCCAGCTCAAGATCCAACATCCTCTGGGGTTATGTCTATCTATCCTTTGTGATCTCACCACAGAGGAATGGTCGGGATCTGGTCAGGATCTATGTCGCAGGATCTTACGATCTTACTGTACAGGGATGATCATGTCTTGCTGTTTGCTGAATCTCTGAAGCATAGAAATGTTTGCAACAGGGGCGTAACTACAATAGGTGCAGGGGTTGCGATCACACCGGGGCCCTGCAGCCTAGGGGGGCCCCAGAAGTCCTTTGGCCTATAGAAAAAGACTAATACTATTAAAGATTTGCAATAATTGGGGCCCCGTTGGAGCTTTCGCATCCAGTCGCCACAGAAGTACTGCACCCCTGTTAGGGTGTAGTATCCCACTCACGGGCAAGAGGGACACACACCGGTATCGGGACACCCAGGCCACACACTAGGAACCATTGTAGTGGGGATGGGTGAAGAGGAAGTAGAGGGAACACCTGGGGGGAGTGAAGTTAGGAAGCGCACACGTAGATGACGTGGGACATGTGACAGAGGGTATAAAATAGAGCAGGAAAGATCTAGAACGCAGGAGAGACGGCTGTACAGCAGAGAGAGAAAAGGAGAGTGAAGCAGCTAGAGCCAAGATGGAGGGAAGCTAGAGGAAGAAAGCCTGACACAGGAGGAGGAGAGCGAGAGAGAAGTGTCCAGAGGCCAGACTGAGGAGCAGAGGAGAACCAGGTGGCTCCAGGAGGAAGAAAGCCTGACACAGGAGGAAGAGAGCGAGAGAGAGAAGAGTCCAGAGGCCAGACTGAGGAGCAGAGGAGAACCAGGTGGCTCCAGGAGGAAGAAAGCCTGACACAGGAGGAGGAGGAGAGAGAGAAGTGTCCAGAGGCCAGACTGAGGAGCAGAGGAGAACAGGGTGGCTCCAGGAGAAAGAAAGCCTGACACAGGAGGAAGAGAGCGAGAGAGAAGTGTCCAGAGGCCAGACTGAGGAGCAGAGGAGAACCAGGTGGCTCCAGGAGGAAGAAAGCCTGACACAGGAGGAGGAGGAGAGAGAGAAGTGTCCAGAGGCCAGACTGAGGAGCAGAGGAAAACAGGGTGACTCCAGGAGGAAGAAAGCCTGACACAGGAGGAGGAGAGTGAGAGAGAAGTGTCCAGAGGCCAGACTGAGGAGCAGAGGAGAACAGGGTGGCTCCAGGAGGAAGAAAGCCTGACACAGGAGGAGGAGGAGACAGAGAAGTGTCCAGAGGCCAGACTGAGGAGCAGAGGAGAACAGGGTGACTCCAGGAGGAAGAAAACCTGACACAGGAGGAGGAGAGCGAGAGAGAAGTGTCCAGAGGCCAGACTGAGGAGCAGAGGAGAACAGGGTGGCTCCAGGAGGAAGAAAGCCTGACACAGGAGGAGGAGGAGAGAGAGAAGTGTCCAGAGGCCAGACTGAGGAGCAGAGGAGAACCAGGTGGCTCCAGGAGGAAGAAAGCCTGACACAGGAGGAAGAGAGAGAGAGAGAAGTGTCCAGAGGCCAGACTGAGGAGCAGAGGAGAACAGGGTGGCTCCAGGAGGAAGAAAGCCTGACACAGGAGGATGAGAGCAAGAGAGAAGTGTCCAGAGGCCAGACTGAGGAGCAGAGGAGAACAGGGTGGCTCCAGGAGGAAGAAAGCCTGACACAGGAGGAGGAGGAGAGAGAGAAGTGTCCAGAGGCCAGACTGAGGAGCAGAGGAGAACCAGGTGGCTCCAGGAGGAAGAAAGCCTGACACAGGAGGAAGAGAGCGAGAGAGAAGTGTCCAGAGGCCAGACTGAGGAGCAGAGGAGGAGAACCAGGTGGCTCCAGGAGGAAGAAAGCCTGACACAGGAGGAGGAGAGCGAGAGAGAAGTGTCCAGAGGCCAGACTGAGGAGCAGAGGAGAACAGGGTGGCTCCAGGAGGAAGAAAGCCTGACACAGGAGGAAGAGAGCGAGAGAGAAGTGTCCAGAGGCCAGACTGAGGAGCAGAGGAGAACCAGGTGGCTCCAGGAGGAAGAAAGCCTGACACAGGAGGAGGAGAGCGAGAGAGAAGTGTCCAGAGGCCAGACTGAGGAGCAGAGGAGAACCAGGTGGCTCCAGGAGGAAGAAAGCCTGACACAGGAGGAGGAGGAGAGAGAGAAGTGTCCAGAGGCCAGACTGAGGAGCAGAGGAGAACAGGGTGACTCCAGGAGGAAGAAAGCCTGACACAGGAGGAGGAGAGCGAGAGAGAAGAGTCCAGAGGCCAGACTGAGGAGCAGAGGAGAACAGGGTGACTCCAGGAGGAAGAAAGCCTGACACAGGAGGAGGAGAGCGAGAGCGAAGAGTCCAGAGGCCAGACTGAGGAGCAGAGGAGAACCAGGTGACTCCAGGAGGAGGAGAGCGAGAGAGAAGTGTCCAGAGGCCGGACTGAGGAGCAGAGGAGAACCAGGTGACTCCAGGAGGAAGAAAGCCTGACACAGGAGGAAGAGAGCGAGAGAGAAGTGTCCAGAGGCCAGACTGAGGAGCAGAGGAGAACCAGGTGGCTCCAGGAGGAAGAAAGCCTGACACAGGAGGAGGAGAGCGAGAGAGAAGAGTCCAGAGGCCAGACTGAGGAGCAGAGGAGAACAGGGTGACTCCAGGAGGAAGAAAGCCTGACACAGGAGGAGGAGAGCGAGAGAGAAGAGTCCAGAGGCCAGACTGAGGAGCAGAGGAGAACCAGGTGACTCCAGGAGGAGGAGAGCGAGAGAGAAGTGTCCAGAGGCCAGACTGAGGAGCAGAGGAGAACCAGGAGGCTCCAGGAGGAAGAAAGCCTGACACAGGAGGAAGAGAGCGAGAGAGAAGAGTCCAGAGGCCAGACTGAGGAGCAGAGGAGGATAGGGTGACTCCAGGAGGAGGAGAGCGAGAGAGAAGAGTCCAGAGGCCGGACTGAGGAGCAGAGGAGGATAGGGTGACTCCAGGAGGAGGAGAGCGAGAGAGAAGAGTCCAGAGGCCGGACTGAGGAGCAGAGGAGGACCAGGTGGCTCCAGGAGGAGGAGAGTGAGAGAGAAGAGTCCAGAGGCCGGACTGAGGAGCAGAGGAGGACCAGGTGGCTCCAGGAGGAAGAGGGGCCCCAGAGGCACCGGCAGTGAGTGATCCACCCATGGGGCTCGTATCCATTGTCAGGCGCAGGCAGTGGAGGGACCAGGCCGAAGAACAGGGGCACCAGGACCCCAAGACCAGTGGAGAAGACCAGGCTCAGCTAGAGACCCGGAGGCTGTGGGACTTCCATGGTGACACGGTCAACAACCGCGCACATCTGCTGAAATGGTGGCAACCATAGGGCTAACGGGGGACACTGCAGGGGAACCCCAAAGACAAGCCCAGAGTCCCTGGATCAGACCTCTGTGTGGTGAGGCACAAGACAGGACGGGCGAGGCAAACGCTGTGTGAGATGATCTGGATAGGACAGAGAAGGGGTGCCGGTTATGTACCATCCTCCTACCCGGGAGTAGCTGATCCCTGCCTCCGAGATCCCAGTGCTCAGCGGCTGCTGCACATAGACTGTGAGTAAAGAACTAAAGACTGCACCCCGCTGTGTCTGTGAACTTTCTTCACACGTCCAGAACACCAGAAACACAACTGCCAACTCACTCCGGCACCTTCTGCTGCCCTGGGGTCAGCCCTACCCATAGAGGGCTTAAGAACATTGCTGCCTCCCAACCATCGGCCTCTAGGAGAACTGTCGTGCAGCGGTGGCCATCCATACCCGCAACCTACGGGTGACGTCACATAAAATTAACCAGTACCCCCAGATCCAGACATCCCTGCCCAGAATGAACCCTCCACCCCAAGTCTCTAAACCTAAGAGACTGAGCCACTCACACCGAACTTTTAATGTCACCCGCCAGGGTCACGGAGCCGGGTCTCGGTCCCTATGATCCCCGTGATGAAGCCTTAAAGCCCGGTCCGAGTATCCTGAGACCCTGGAGGAGCGTGTCAGATCCTGGTCAGCCGTCCCAGATCCCCGGACTGTCAGGAGACAGTGTATGGAGCAGCCATTCACCTGAAAGGTAACCCCAGAGACAGGAGGCTGTATACTGACTGCACACAGTGTCTGGATAGTGCAATACCCCCACTGCGTTACCTCAACAGCGGAGGTATCCGGGTACCGTGCGGGCGGATCCGGCACTTGAAACAGACTGTGAGTAATTATGTTCCTGTGAGGTGTGCAGGTGTACCCGCTGGAGAAAGGACCTTACATGACGCCTGTTTCTGTAAAGCCGGAGGACGACCTATGTTTAGTTGGAATAAAGCAGTTTATATGTAGAAACCATTACTGTGTGTCTGAAATCTGCTGCTGCCAAGTGAGTATTCCCCAACACGCTCAGTGAGCGCTGCCTCACACTATAAGCTTGACAAAACTCTGTGAGCCTCAGTATCCGGGCCCAGGACCCATCTACGTCTGGGCACAGAGCCTCAGTATCCGGGTCCAGGACCCATCTATGTCTGGGTACAGAGCCTCAGTATCCGGGCCCAGGACCCATCTACGTCTGTGTACAGAGCCTCAGTATCCGGGCCCAGGACCCATCTACGTCTGTGTACAGAGCCTCAGTATCCGGGTCCAGGACCCATCTACGTCTGGGTACAGAGCCTCAGTATCCGGGTCCGGACCCATCTACGTCTGGGTACAGAGCCTCAGTATCCGGGTCCAGGACCCATCTACGTCTGTGTACAGAGCCTCAGTATCCGGGTCCAGGACCCATCTACGTCTGGGTACTGAGCCTCAGTATCCGGGTCCAGGACCCATCTACGTCTGGGTACAGAGCCTCAGTATCCGGGTCCAGGACCCATCTACGTCTGTGTACAGAGCCTCAGTATCCGGGTCCAGGACCCATCTACGTCTGGGTACAGAGCCTCAGTATCCGGGTCCAGGACCCATCTACGTCTGTGTACAGAGCCTCAGTATCCGGGTCCAGGACCCATCTACGTCTGGGTACTGAGCCTCAGTATCCGGGTCCAGGACCCATCTACGTCTGGGTACAGAGCCTCAGTATCCGGGTCCAGGACCCATCTACGTCTGTGTACAGAGCCTCAGTATCCGGGTCCAGGACCCATCTACGTCTGGGTACAGAGCCTCAGTATCCGGGTCCAGGACCCATCTGTGTCTGGGTACAGAGCCTCAGTATCCGGGTCCAGGACCCATCTACGTCTGGGTACAGAGCCTCAGTATTCGGGTCCAGGACCCATCTACGTCTGCGTACAGAGCCTCAGTATCCGGGTCCAGGACCCATCTACATCTGCGTACAGAGCCTCAGTATCCGGGCCCAGGACCCATCTACGTCTGCGTACAGAGTCTCAGTATCCAGGCCCAGGACCCATCTACGTCTGGGTACAGAGCCTCAGTATCCGGGTCCAGGACCCATCTACGCCTGGGTACAGAGCCTCAGTATCCGGGTCCAGGACCCATCTACGTCTGGGTACAGAGCCTCAGTATCCGGGTCCAGGACCCATCTACGTCTGGGTACAGAGCCTCAGTATCCGGGTCCAGGACCCATCTACGTCTGGGTACAGAGCCTCAGTATCCGGGCCCAGGACCCATCTACGTCTGGGTACAGAGCCTCAGTATCCGGGTCCAGGACCCATCTACGTCTGGGTACAGAGCCTCAGTATCCGGGTCCAGGACCCATCTACGTCTGGGTACAGAGCCTCAGTATCAGGGTCCAGGACCCATCTACGTCTGGGTACAGAGCCTCAGTATCCGGGTCCAGGACCCATCTACGTCTGGGTACAGAGCCTCAGTATCCGGGCCCAGGACCCATCTACGTCTGGGTACAGGGCCTCAGTATCCGGGTCCAGGACCCATCTACCTCTGGGTACAGAGCCTCAGTATCCGGGCCCAGGACCCATCTACGTCTGGGTACAGAGCCTCAGTATCCGGGTCCAGGACCCATCTGCGTCTGGGTACAGAGCCTCAGTATCCGGGTCCAGGACCCATCTGCGTCTGGGTACAGAGCCTCAGTATCCGGGTCCAGGACCCATCTGCGTCTGGGTACAGAGCCTCAGTATCCGGGTCCAGGACCCATCTGCGTCTGGGTACAGAGCCTCAGTATCCGGGTCCAGGACCCATCTATGTCTGGGTACAGAGCCTCAGTATCCGGGTCCAGGACCCATCTACGTCTGGGTACAGAGCCGCAGTATCCGGGTCCAGGACCCATCTACGTCTGGGTACAGAGCCTCAGTATCCGGGTCCAGGACCCATCTACGTCTGGGTACAGAGCCGCAGTATCCGGGTCCAGGACCCATCTACGTCTGGGTACAGAGCCTCAGTATCCGGGTCCAGGACCCATCTACGTCTGGGTACAGAGCCTCAGTATCCGGGTCCAGGACCCACCTACGTCTGGGTACAGAGCCTCAGTATCCGGGTCCAGGACCCATCTACGTCTGGGTACAGAGCCTCAGTATCTGGGTCCAGGACCCATCTGCGTCTGGGTACAGAGCCTCAGTATCCGGGTCCAGGACCCATCTACGTCTGTGTACAAAGCCTCAGTATCCGGGTCCAGGACCCATCTACGTCTGGGTACAGAATCCCTTTAATGTGGATTTGCAGGATGGTTGAGATTTCCTTTGTCCGTCCAGAGCATTGTGATGGCTCATTATCAGGTCCAGAACGTCCATTACTCCAGAACCTGTTGGCCATCCAGAGTTCAGATGAGATTGAGCTCTGGTCCCGGTTCTGTGTACACAGCCTCGGTCCCGGGGTCTCGAGCTCTGGTCCCGGTTCTGTGTACACAGCCTCGGTCCCGGGGACTCGAGCTCTGGTCCCGGTTCTGTGTACACAGCCTCGGTCCCGGGGTCTCGAGCTCTGGTCCCGGTTCTGTGTACACAGCCTCCGTCCCAGGGTCTCGAGCTCTGGTCCCGGTTCTGTGTACACAGCCTCGGTCCCGGGGTCTCGAGCTCTGGTCCCGGTTCTGTGTACACAGCTTCCGTCCCGGGGTCTCGAGCTCTGGTCCCGGTTCTGTGTACACAGCCTCCGTCCTGGGGTCTCGAGCTCTGGTCCCGGTTCTGTGTACACAGCCTCCGTCCCGGGGTCTCGAGCTCTGGTCCCGGTTCTGTGTACACAGCCTCGGTCCCGGGGTCTCGAGCTCTGGTCCCGGTTCTG
>JARQOC010002578.1:0-23713 GCA_033576535.1 Allobates femoralis | reverse complement strand
CAACTTCCTCCGTGGCTTTGTCCGGAGATAAATGCCCCGGAGATAAATAAAAGGGGCCATCCCCAACCAGTTCTTAAAGGAGCGGACCCCAACCACGTCTTAAAGGGGCGGACCCCAACCACTTCTTAAAGGGGCGGACCGCAACCACTTCTTAAAGGGGCGGACCCCAACCACCTCTTAAGGGGCGGACCCCAACCACCTCTTCAAGGGGCGGAACCCAACCACCTCTTCAAGGGGCGGAACCCCAACCACTTCTTAAAGGGGCGGACCCCCAACCACTTCTTAAGGGGCGGACCCCAACCACTTCTTAAAGGGGCGGACCCCACACGTTTAAGGAACGTCCCAAGACTTCTTAAGGGCTGTCCATACCATCTTAAGGGGCGGACCCCAACCACTTCTTAAAGGGGCGGACCCCAACCACGTGTTAAAGGAACAGTCCCCAATAACTTCTTAAAGGGGCTGTCCATAACCATGTCTTAAAGGAGTGGAAAAGCCAGCTAAATGCATTTCACTTTAAACCAAAATTGATGTGATGTATAAGGGTGCATCCTCACGATAAGGAGACGCAGCGTCTTTGCGTTGCGTCCAAAACGCTGCGTAGTACAGGACTAGCATAGTGGATGGATTTCAAAAAATCCCATCCTCACTATGAGTAACCCGTCCGCAGCGTCTTTGGAGCTGCGGTGCGGGTTGTCAGGAGTCCGCTCCTCCGCAGCATGTTCATTTCATGCTGCAGAGTCGGAAGCGGCTCCCATCGGGTGACTGCAGGGAGAAGCCGCCCTGCACCCGCCGCAAACTGTGAGTACAGGGCGGCTGCATCTCCCTGCGGCCACCCGTGGCTTCCCTCAGTCCGGAGGAAAGTACCCGGAGAAAAGTGACTTTTGCCTGAACTTGTCCCCGTTGCAGGAACGCTGCCCGGAGGTCCAGCCCTACCTGTAGAGGACTTTGCCAAACTTGCCACATTACCATCTATCTCCGGCGGACGTGTGGCGGCGCTGGTGACCCCTCACCAGAAACTACAGGTGGCGTCACGACAACTGTACATAGATAATCCCCTGTAAATATATCCCTTTTCAAAGAAGTACACGGGATCAGGCGCAGCCCCCCACTCCCCGTGACGCAGGAGCGTTAACCCATTGGAGCCCGATACCCAAGTACCCCAAAGCCTGGGGCTTGACACAAATATGGGACACTTGGGTATACAAATATAGCGGCGATGAGGGAAAAGGGAGGGCAGAGGAAGTGCAAAGGGAATGGCAGAAAGAGCGCACAGGAGGGGCAAAGAGAGCACAAGGTGGCAGAGAGGATGCATTGGGGAGAGGGGCAAGCACACAGGGGGCAGACAGTGATGGTTGTGCAAACATGGCATCCACTGGCAGTAATGGCACATTGTGCAGTACCGCCACCGGTGCCGCAGCCGCCCACATCCGTCACCACATGAAACAGCTACCCACAGCCGCTGTCACATCACTGCCTGAGTAAGTGCGCATTGCGTACTTAGGCAGCCGCCATCGTTGGACACCTGGGTATACAAAAATGGTGGCGACGTGATCTGGTGTGCGCAGGCGTACTTACGCTGCCATGTTTGGACACTACAGGGGGAGAAAGAACAAAGGGGAAGAGACAAAGCACAGGAGGGTTAGTGACAGGGAGGCAGAGAGAGCACATATGGGGGAGGTGAGAACACAGGGGGAGACAGCTCAAAGGTGAAAGCAAAGAGGGGTGAAGACAGCACAGGGGAAAAGAGACTGCATACAGGAGGGAGAGCACATGGGGAAGACAGTTCAAAGGAGAGAGCACATGAGGGGAGATGTCAGCACAGGGGGGAGAAGATAGCACAGAGAGGAGAGAGACCAAGGATGGGGGAGAGAGAACACACAGGGGAGAGACAGGTCAAAGGAGAGAGCACGGACGGGAGAAGACAGCACATAGGGGAGAGAAAAAGCGTACAGGGGAGAGGGGGGCGGGGGAAGAGCGTACAGGGTGTGGGAAACAGCTGCCGTGCCCAGTGCCACACAGTCCATCGTGATGTCACCGCCGTCCTGATGCGATAGCATTGGGCCTTATCTAGCATTTATCTAATAAGAGATGGGATTTTTCAAAATAAGGAATTTTCCAAAGTGCTTCAATTGTTGCCTAATACCCCATAGGCTACATTCACACGTGGTGTATTTGCCGCATACTCCTGCATTTACGCAGCGCTTTTGAGCTATAGCGTAAATGCAGTGAAACGCATTCCACAAAAGCTATGGCTTTTGCTGAAATGCGTTCACACGCCGTGTATTCTGGCATCTTTTTGCGACGTGGTTTTACTGCAAAGCGCATCCGCAAAAAGAATGACCATGTCAATTCTTTGCGCCTTTCTCAGCATGCATTTTCCATAGGCCACATTATAAAATAGGGTCAGGAAAAGCGTGCTGGAAAAAGCACAGCGGTGTGAATGCAGTCGCGCTTTTTTTGCACAAAATGTGTACAAAATACGGCACTGCAGACATATGCGGCGAATACACCACGTGTGAATGTAGACTTACTTCCATGTTGTGAAATCAGAAGAGAACCCACAACTTTCCGCTCCAGTCTGGTAGTGAAAGTTTGAAATCTCGTGTTATTGAGAGATCTCGGTCTTGTACTAACTCATCACAAACACATCATTAAAGCAGCATTGCAGAGGTTTTTTCTGTAGCATTGCTGGAGTGGTGCTTTAAATGTAAGTACCCTGCCTTATATTCACCTTCCACCGCCTTCTTGGTTTTGTAGCAATGCTCTGGTCAGTTTGTGGCTAAAAGTGGACTAGCCGGCAGCTTCAGTGTTTTATAGTGTGCGCTAGTGGTCACAACTCGACAAATCTCTGAGTGCCTGGTTTTAGCTTTTAAGAGATGTATTGAGCACTTGTGATGTAACTTCTGACTTCTAGCTAGTCAGAATTTATGTGCACAAGGTGGTGCCGCAGGAAGAGAAGAGTGTCGGTAAGAGGTTAAACCACCAGAAGATGAGTATATGACTGGGGACAGGTGGCTTACTTTTAAAGCGCCACTCCAGAAAAAAAAAAAACCCGCCGGAGTGGTGTCCTAACTAAGCAGTGACTGAATTTTATTAACCTTTGAGCGGTAACTGTCACAAGGGCCAAGTTACCCAGCAGTTGGACCAGAGTTCAGTTCACGGTAGCAACTGTGGTCCTAATCGCACATGTAAAGGGACTAAAAGTAGGAATAAAGTTTGTTTGTGGCACCAGTTGGGATAATTAGCCAGATACGGCTGGCACTGCAGAGGATCCCTGGGATATAGACGATAGTAGCAACGCAGGTGTTTAATCCTTCCCAACCAGGGCTGCCTCACAGGGAGATTATGAGGTTAAGGTGGTGGTGACCTAGGCACTAGTCCCTGACTGTAGCTGATCCCTTCAGAGCAGCTCCTGCTGCCTCCTCACTGGACCTTTCCTTCACCTACTCTGTCCTACTACATCCTAACTAACTCCTCCTTCTGACCGGAGGCTGAGTCACAACCCAAGACAGGCCTTCAGTGCTTAGCTTCCTGGTTTGAGATCAAGCAGTGTGTGTGTTCGCTTTAGACGTTTAGCAGAGGGATCCCAATCCCATCAGACATGGCATTACATTATAGCAAAACCATTTTGGGTTAGATAGACGCAGAGGCCCCACATAATGATCTCAGCACATGAGAAAGACACGGTGACCACATTCACATACGTTATATTAAGATGTAGCATTGACATGCTGAGATCTTTGGTATGGCAATAATAGTCTAATTCCTAAAATAGAAAATAGTTGCACTTGGTACGAACATGTATTGTCGAATATTGAAAAAAGGATCAGTGTAGTGTATACATGAATAAAATTAAATCTTTATTCCAGTAAAAAATCCATAAAAGTGGCCATGCCCACACTTAAAAAAACACTATCCCTTTGATGCATTTCTGGCTGTCAGCCCTTAATCGTAGAGTACTCGTGCACTTTTAATTACTGCAGCTCTGCTACTTCTCTAAGGCTGGCTTCACACCACGGCGATATCCGATCCGGGGCTGTCAGGGATAAACCTGACAGCCCCAGACCGGATCAGCACACAGAACTGGAGGGCCAAATGTGCCCTCCAGTCCAGTGTGCAGCCTGATGCAGCTGCCGCTGCTGAGGTAGCCGCGGTCCTGAATTAACAGCGGCGTGCAGCTGCAGGTGTCCGATTCCTGGATCCTCTCGGACCGGGGAAATCCGGCCCCATAGGTTCCCATGTTAGGGAGCACCGGATTGCCCCGGATCCGGGAGTAATCCGGGATATGGCAATTTGGGGAGATTTTTCTCCCCGGACAGAAAAACGTTCCAAGCAACGTTTTTGTGTACGGTGAGAAAAATCCGATTTCTCCCAGATTCTTCCGGAGAGTGGAAACCGGATGGCAGATAGCTGCCATCCGGCTCCATAGGAAACTATGGGGCCAAAATCCGGTCCGGGGCTGTCTAGTTTACACCGGACTCTGCCGTGGTGTGAAGCCAGCCTAACTGATTAGATATATATACCTTTACCCATAACATTGACAGCTTTCTGTGTACACTGAGCTGCCAATTAGTGGTGGTTTTCAGGGATCATCAGAGTTTATACTGACAGTCTGTAAGCTGGTTCTTGGCACTGAACATGGCCTAGGATTTTCTTTTGCGCGGTTTGATTTTTCTTGCTTTAGACACAAAATGAGGCTGGTTGAGGCCTGTTTGAATGAAAATCTTGTTTTTACCTGTACTTGATGTGCTGCTGCTTTGATTTTTTTTTAAAGCAGTCGTACAATTGCTCTGCTTTTGCCAACTGGCCTGTACCATCTGTTTAACAAGCATCTCCATAGTGTAGGGTCTAATTAGTGGGGCTTCAGCATGTTTATGATAATGCAATAACCTAACAAGGTTCAGTTTGCATTTTAGTATTTCAAACTATATTGTCCTTCTTGTTTAAGTTTAAACAGCAGGAACAGTGCCTTTAGAATCGAGTTTCCGACCAAATAAATTTCACAGCATACCTCCACCATGTACAAAAGAGGACAAGATCATGGGATCAGTGTTCAGATAGACAGACTCACAGCAACAAGCACACTAAAAAGGTTAATCAAAAACATCAGAATGTCATTTAAACTTGCCTGAACCGGCTAAAATTGTCTTTCTTATGTAGAGTAATCACATCATTGATAAAAAGAAAATCATAATTGGTCTGACCACCAACTAAACATCAGTTTCCCTTGCTGTCAGGGTGAAGGCCTACTGTCCATAATCAGGACTCCCACTGGCTCAGAGATGTGTAGGCGAGGGCTCATTCAGATGTCCGTTTTTCACAGACCTTATACTCAATATAGTCTATGGGAGTGTTCAGTAAACAGTATCCGATTGTTGGAACTAGTAGTCCGTGCAAAAATTGTTGAGATATGTCCATTATTGATCCAAATGTCAGATCAAAACTGCCAATGTAAATCTATGGGCCCATGAAGACAAAAAAAATCAGTACTCTCAATTCCATCCATGTGTAGTCTTTTTTTTTTCATGGAATACATAATAGGAGAAACTCGGTCTGTTTTTCTCGTGCGTGAATAAAATTGAATGACTGAATGAGTCTTAGGGTAAGTGCACACTGGCCGGGTTTTCGGCGGTTTACCTGTGTAAACCGCCGTTTTGTTTACATAGATTTGATCATGTTAATTTAGTAGTATAGCATACCAAAACCAGTCAGTATTGGTCATTTAAGGGCATTAATAATCTAATAGATAAACAAGCAAATCCATAAGTGTCAGTGCACACACAAACGGCAGTTTCCCAGCTGTCAGTGAGCCTCGTTCATATAGACCCGCACGTTCCAGGGGTTAGCAGAGTCATTAGATGACCAGTGTTTTCAAAAACCTGTATATCAATAGCTATGGGTGTCAGTAACAGTATCATGTGGACTAGTAGTCGTGCAACAGCGTGCAGAATCGCCTGCCGAGTATATCCCACTGGTAAGCAGCCCGCCAGAAATACGCCCGCACATACGCCAGTGAGCTTTTTTGTGGAACTGGCCCGAAAGAGCATATCCCGCGGTCCCGTTCCGCGCGCGACAAACCGATGGAATGATGAATTACCCTTAAGGTCATTTTCCAACAAATTGGTAAGTGGGCCTCGTGGGCAATATCTGGGTGCCAAAACAAGCTTATTTTACTAAGATTTTGCAATTTGATTATTGACTACATTTTGAATCTATTAATTATGGTCAGAGAACTGTACCAGAAAGAAAAGTGTAAAGTGTAGAGACTTTCTATATTGGTTGTCAAAATCCCACCATCCACAGTGAGATCATAAAATCATCTTGCTGGTGCCAGATTACATCAATGAATAATCATATTATTGATCGCAGAGCTGTTTATCGCACATGTCCTATTGGGTTACTCACTAGCATGAAACTAAAGTTGCTGGATATAAGCAGATTATTTTCCTGCTTAAAATCTTTGAAATGCATTGTACAAATGTGTTCTCTATTCTAATCAGGACAGGTTTCGGCTTACACCCATGCCAGGCATTTACCAACACCTTAATGGAGACTTCTGAAGGAAAAATTGTGAGCAATACGGCAGCCGACGATTTAGCCCTGGAATGGTGGCCATGTTTATTGCACACAGCAGCTATTGTCACAACAGGTTTGCACATCTGCTATCAGACAATAGAATATTGGAATATTAAAAATTGAATTGTGGTAAAATAATATTAGACAGCACAGTTCTCGATTTCTGCAGTCCATGATTTCACATTTATGCATCCAAGTGCTTGTTAAGTCTGCAAACTTTCTCTTTCTTATTTCGGTTGCCATGTTTTTTCCAGGGCTTTCCTGTAAGTGTCTCTGTGCTGGTTGTAGTTAATGGCATAGGACCACTGCCAGGTTTATATCCCATTACGGACTGGACACCTTTGGTCAAAGCTCGAACATTTTCCTGTAAAATGAAAATGAGATGTGTCAATATATAACCAAAGGGATGATAATGTGCGCTTTAACCCCTTTACGACCTATGTATAGTACATCCTTGGTCGCCTCTCTCCCTTTGATGCGAGCTCATGCGCTGACGTCGCATCATTCCCTGCACATGTGAGCTGATCTGATCAGCCGTGACATGCACTGCTAAAGGCCACGTTACACACACAGATATATTGGTCACACATCTCTGGTTGCAGTGAAATCATGGACACATTGTTCCATTGTACACAGCCACAAAATGGAACAATGTGTCCATGATTTCACTGCAACCAGAGATCTGCGAACAATATCTGAACAGATATCTGTGTGTATAATGTGGCCTTAACAGATGAGGGCAGATCAGCGATCCGCCTGCCGTGGGTAACCCCTTAGATCGAACTGTCAAACACCGACAGTTGTTGGCGACCCCATAATGTTATTATAGGGTGATGACGTGTTGCCATGACAGAGAGGTCATATGAGGACCCCTGCATTGTCATGACTCAGTTCCTGTGGATGCCTGCCGAGCGCCTGAATTCACAGGAGGTGATTATTTCTGACAAAAAGCTAACTAACATACATATAACAAAGCTTTAAGAGTATACACAGAAATACATTACTTATTATATAAGACAATTTTGCCATATACAGCAGAATAAAGGGGTTGTCAGGCACTTGCATAATAAAGACCTATCCACTGGGTATGGAATTGGTAAGGATTTTGACACTAATCAGAAAATACCTACACTTATAGAAGCTGGATGTAAGCAGCAGTAGCTGCTGCCGAGTGATTCAGTTCTCCCATTCACATGATGGGAAGCTAACCTGCAGCAA
Source organism: Allobates femoralis (assembly GCA_033576535.1). Taxonomy (NCBI): domain Eukaryota; kingdom Metazoa; phylum Chordata; class Amphibia; order Anura; family Aromobatidae; genus Allobates; species Allobates femoralis. Next base: position 15,919 of record JARQOC010002578.1, on the reverse strand, counting down.
TGGTCAGCAGCCAAAATAAGACAACTTTCATTAAACGGTTAACACAATGGAATACTTTTACATGTTATAGAATTTGTTGTTGCAATTTATCAAATGTAGTGCAAAAAAAGGGACCTGATGAAAAAATGTTTTGTCCACCACATTCTCAATATGTCTGACTTTCTTGCTGCCAATGCCCTTTTGCTTCTGCCTTGGTGCCCAACACAGTCTTCTCCCTAATCAAAGAATGGTAAGGCTGGAATTCTGATGCATCTATACCAGGAGGAGGGTGGCAGTACAGAAGTTTTCCCTAAAATGTGAAAAGCATTTCATTTACATATTCCACTTTATTGAGAAGCATGATTTTGGATTTGGCACAGACGTAAAAGTATGTATGAAGAAAAGAAAAGAAGAAAGACAAAACAAACCCCTAACACGTACATTGACATAGTCTTTCAGTATGTACCGTGCGGACCTTGGCTGATCAGGCTGCCCGTGTGCAGTCATGAAACCTCTCATATCTGAAAAAAACGCAATAAAGGGATAGTACGTGGTATATAAATGATCTCATCTCTGTTGTACAAGACATTGCTGAATTCACAGACACATGCACATCACTTACATCCATATGCAGATAGCAGTTCTTCTGAAGTGGGTGCACGGTCCTGATCCTCATCTTCCCGAGGTCTAATGATATTTATTCCATAAATGGCTTCTACCACATATCGTGGAATTCGTTGCGCATGTTAGGGTGTTAAGAAATATAAAGGGGTATGTCAATCCCTAAATATATCTCGGAGCGCACCAGTCAGCTCTCCGAAAAGCGGCAGTAAGGACAGGCTTTCACAGTAAGGATTTTCATGCAGTTTCTGAAGCCAAAGCCAAGAATGAATTGAAAAGCAGGAAAATGATAATTCAGTGCTGGCGTGTGCCTCATTCACAACAGAGATTGAACAGAGATTGCACTCTAGCACCACCTATTGGAGGAAGAAATCCTAAGAGTCAATATTGAATCTTTAACGAGCCTTATCATAGGACCAAGGATAGAATCCATATCATAATCCCAATTTGCAGACACTGTGATTTAGGAGTGTTTGCGTCCTTCGTCAGTGCAAAGTATGAAAGAAATGATTTGTGGCTAGGTTGATGAAAACATAAGAACTGTGTAGATTACATATAAGGTATAATGTTTTTCCTTATAGAGAACGAAGCACTAGGTCTGGCATGCCAGTATATGAGGAGACTTAAACGCCTTGCATACGCCTCAGGGAAATTTAATATCTAAATTGCCTCTTAAACGAGGACTTAAACTCTAGTGCCACCTATTGGTAGTAAAAATTCTAAAAGTCAATATCGACCCTTTAATAAGGTGTGCCATATAACTAAGAACCATACCAGAATCTCAGTTTACAGACACATTATTTTGAAGTGTTGGCTCCTCAACAGTACAAAGTATGAGATATGATTTGAGTAGGTGAGAGGCTAATGGCCACTTTACACACACCAACTTATCTGTCCAACTTCTGAACAACTTACTGGTTGCAGTGAAATCATGGACACATTGTTCCATTTGTACACAGCCACAAAATGGAGTATTGTGTCCATGATTTCACTGCAACCAGCAAGTTGGTCAGAAGTTGGACAGATAAGTTGGTGTGTGTAAAGTGGCCCTAAGACTGGGGATCTAAGGAGTAAATTTTCTCCTTGTGGAGAGTGACATGCCAGGATGAGGAGACAAACACCACAATGATCCTCTGGGAAATTAAATATGCAAATTGCCTCTTGTCATACTGGCATGTCATCTCTCTACAAAGAGAACACTTTCCTTTAAATCATTAACAAAGGGAATGGTAACATCCAGATGCCAAAAGACATTTCCAACATAAATAAGAGGATAGCACAAATCGAAAACTGTAAGAAAAGATGCTCCACAATTTTTTTTTATGGAATAAAAGTATTTACCAAAAGATATCTAGGGAAAGCGCACAGTAATCCAAATAATGTAGTAATATGAACTGATAAGTGGGTTTATGACCAAGAGTCATCACAGTAACGGTCCTTTCTGATACAACTTCCCTTAGTTACAGATTTTCCTTGAAGGATATGAGAGAGATTGGTGGTACATGGTCCCTCATTTGATCTATGGGTAGGATGCCGCTGCATATCATCTCCGCTTTTGTGGAAACAAATGATGGCATTACGAGCCCAGGACAGTCACAGAGGCACAGATCAGGCTCCACATACAGCGTCTGCAGGGGACGAAATAATATGAGAAGAAATGATAAGACACAACATACATACCTAAGAAAGTGATGGATCCTCTTGGTACGCTAATAAACATTTGTACTACCATATGTGGAGAGTAATAGACAACTAATCAGATAAATATTACTGTTCCCATGTGATATCCAACCGTATCCAGTACATACAGGGCTAAAGGCAGACACAGTCCAATGTGTATGGACACCGCCTCACACGAGGTCAGGGGAGACATGGATTCAGCCTGTTGCTTTTCCAATGGTTGACTGTTTTGTTCTTCATGTAGAAAAGCCATTCCAAAAGAAGTATGGCAAGTGCCATCTCATAAGAGAACACAGAAGCACTCAGCTGAACTGAGGCTTCCTGTGTATGGGGGAGTTGGGAGAGAAGCATGTTGGCCAACTATCTCCGGTTCTGTATGAAGGCCTCAAGCATAACAGTCGATTTAATTCTGATTTCATAAATCAATATTATAAATGAAAATAAGCAACTTTGTAATATATTTTATCAGACAAATTTGCTTCCATCTCTGCCAGAATGGATTCCCGAGGTAAAATCTGCAATCAGTGAAGACTTTCCCATTACAGAGATAGGAGATGCACTGGTACTGATGAGATTCTATGATGACAGGAGAATAGGGAGGAGCTAGAGGCAAAGCTTCACCTCCTCCTCCCTCTCCTATCCACATAGGATCTCATTAGGAGCAGCTGCCATGTCCTCTCTCAGTAATGGAAAGTCTTCACTGAATACAGATTGTAGCTCAGAATTGAGAATTTAGATAACTTAAATTCTTGCAGATTGAAAGACAGTGAATTTCTCTGATAAAATTATTACAAAGTTGATATTTCATGTGTATTGACTATGAAAATAAGAAAAATCCAGACTCCCAAGGTTTCTTATGAACTTCAAAATCAGCTTTGTGATCCAATCGAAAATCCATAGATTAAAACCGATAGGAGCTGCACGTACCCTGATAAGTTCGATGAGGTCCTTAATCATAGCTTAACTGGTTTCACACTACCGTTGTTTTTAATCTGGCGGGGTTACGGCGAAACCTGCATTTGTAAAACCTGATGCAACAGGAAGCTCCCGCACCTGTATTATTGCTGATCCAACTGACGGATGTAGCATAATACCGGTGCGGTAGCATCCAGTTGCATCTGTTTGTGTACATTTTTTTGACGGATCCAGTGAAAAATGATACATCCTGATACATGCGTCATATGAAACTGGCTTCTGGGCATGCTCAGTCAAAAAACTTGGATCCAGCTTCCGCCGATCTGGGTTCCATAGAGCACCATTTTATTTTAGGCCACATGGCCCCGGATCCAGTTGTTTACAGTTTTATTATAAAAAAAAAAAAACACAAAAAGTTACAAGCTGCGTTTTTTTGCTTTTGTTACCTGTTCTCTGCTGGATCCGGCTGGAACCATAATGCAACCGCATGCCACCGCATGAGCCTGCGTCCCCAGTGAAAGTCAATGGGGGAGAAACTGCATACAGCTGCATATGGTTTCAGCCAGATTCACCCGAATTAAAAAAAAAAAAAAAAACTGTGGTAAGAAGTTAGCCATACATGAAGTGAAACAGACCAAACATTAAAAAATCAAAACACATCAGAGACAAATCAGCCATTAATTGCATTAAAAAACATACCCTACAAGGAAACATGATAAGAAGACCAAGGTTTTCTTGGAAAAAAGAGGAAAAGGAGGGAGAGGAGAGAAAAAAAAAAGCAAGCAAATATTGGAGATGTATGATCCATCCAATTATTACAGAAAGTCAATATTATTCAAATATTAATAATACATGTGACGACCAGAAAACAAAAATGCAGACTGATTTATAGTTTGATTTTGGTATAAAACGGTTTTGTCTCTTGTAATGTCCATGGAAAACAGAGAAATTTTCTGCTGAAAAGAAAAACCTCTTTTTATAAAAGATTGTCACACACAGGAAAAACCGTAGATACAGCCAGAAGCATAACTACAACCTGCACAGGAAAAACTGACAAAGCAGGATGACATTGCCCAAGTTCACACTCCATCCAGACATTACTCTGATGGAGTGGATACTGCAAAAACTCATAAAACCAGGTTGGTCTGAAAGACAGATCTAGTAAAAAGGTCTGTTTTGTAGTTCAGACCATGCAGATATCTTGCATTGAGTGCCAGGTACCAAAACACTTCCCGGTTGAGGAGCATACGGCACCAATTGCCACTGCTGAAGAGTTATGGATCCTCTCATTACCCTTCACTGTGATATTAAAAATCCCACCTGGAAGGCATTTCCTTAGAAGTCTGGACAAACCAGAGACAGATGTTCCCAGACTACAAGAATTGGAATCTGCAGCAGAAAGATGTTCCGATATCCTTAATAAATGGTGCATCCCATATAGTATTACATGGAACACAAGTAGACAAAACCGTTTCATACCAAGATTAAACTATTTATCAGTTCTACATATTTGTTCTCTGGTCGTCATGCGTATTAATATTTGAAGAATATTGACTTTCTGCAATAATTGGATGGATCATACATATCTCAGATATTTTCTTGCTCTTTTTTTCCTCTCTCCTCTCCCTTCCCCTCCCTTTACCTCCCCCTCTCTTCCTCGACCCTATCTTGGTTTTCCTATCGTGTTTCCTTGGAGGGTATGTTTCTTAATGCAATTGATGTGGCCAGGGCAAGGGGGTACTCGGACACCGGGCTGCTGAATAGGGAGTCACGGGTGGACGGGTTCCCGATGTCGTGCCCTGGTTATCATTTGAGGTAGATGGTGGTGGGGAGAAGGGAGTATTTACAGGGGATCGTGACTCTACATGTAGTTCCCGGTAAAATGGTACCAGCGCTGCAAGCCGGCCGCTGAGGTGATGGTGGGTGCAGCAGAGTGTGGGACAGCTCCCTACAGGTGGATCTATTACCTCAGGGCAGTGGTTATGGATTGCGGATGAGGGGAGTTGTGGTAGGTGTTGGTGTTGCAGTTCTTACCCCTCTGCTGAGCCGCAAGTGATGCTGAGCCCTCCGGGCACCGCAAGAAGGATGACAGAGTCCAATTCAACTTTACTCCACTTTAATGGTACCGGCAGATGGTGATGGCATACGGTACAGTCTGGTTTATCAGGGGTCGGTCACCAGCTCCAGGTTACCCGTTATGGAGTCTCTAGATGTCCTTCCTTCTATGGCTTTCTGGGCTTAACTTGTTCTTCCTCACTTCTACCACCCTCGCAGAGCTCTCCCGCCAGTGCCACGGTCTATCTATCAGGCAAGGTTTGTGCCCCACCGGTCCGGATACGAAGTCCGAGAGCGAGAAGGCCTCCTTCCAGCACCGCAATTTATGGCCATTTTCCTGTAGTGTCTTGAACCGGTTCTTGGTCCTGAGGGGTGAGATACTTGGTGGCGCTGTCAGCAACCTCTTAGTGATGGGCCTGCAGCTCGACGGTCGGCAGCGGGAGATAAACGTCCGACTGCTTCGGCTACCCGCACAGCCGATGCTTCCCCAACGTGACCAGCCGGCTCCAACCAGTCCTGGCCTGTAGCCTTCTGTCCTGGGACCCCACATAGAGATGGGATCCCTCCTGTCGCGTTACCGTCAAGCTAGTCCTCACTGACTGCCTTCCCAGCACTGTCTGACTAACTATCACTTTCCCTCCCACTACTCTATCCTAGGCTCCACCCCACCCCTTTGGGACCTACTAAATTACCAGCCCCCCCTATTCTAAGTGGTGTGGTCCTCGGTGGGTGTAAAAATAGACTCCATAAGGTGAACCTTGAACTGATGACTTTACAGGGTTAACATTACTATTAAAGTGCAATACTACCCTGTGGCACCTAGTCACAGGGGCGCCACACACAGGGGCGCCACACAATTGATGGCTGATTTGTCTCTAATGTGGTTCTAATTTTTAAAAGAATAGTTGGCTTCACATCATGTATGCCTGCGATTAAGCATGCATGTCCAAAACATGTCAGGAGGGGCTATGCAAGCTATGGTCATGGATTTTTATTGAATCACAAATAAAGCTGTTGTGACGTTTTAAAGAAACCTTGAGACTCTGGATTTTCCTTTTTTTTTTTCTACAATACCAGTGGAGGCAGCACTTAACAGAATTTCCCACAGATCCTGGTGAATTGATATGGTGAGCAGCACATTCCTTTTATCTTTTATTTATATTGATTTATAAAATAAAAATGAAAATGATTTTTATGCTTTAAGGGCATGTTTACAGTGTAGTAATGCTCAAAGGTGCACATTATGGGGAATGATAGTTTACCTGAAACCAGCATTCAGCACATGGACCCTGGGACTGTGCATGACCGGCTTTTCAACTGTGTGAATTGTTTTCTTCTCCGTGACACAATAGTAATATGTTTTGTTGCTGGTGTATTTGTGACTGGAGTGCAGTTACTTAGTGAATCCTGTCTACACACCATTTCCTTTACAGTCAGGTTAGGTCGAAGCCTCCCATAGACTGCCCAGCATATGTCCTGTTAGTAATTGGATATATAGCATATATCATTAAAGGGAACCCGTCAGATAGTTTATGCCCCGCAACGTATCATCTTGATCTGCAGGTTCAGAATCCTTTCCTAACCATCCCTGTATAAAGCCCCAGTCACACATAACGATATCGTTAGAGAGATCGTAGTAACTGTGACGTTACAATGATCTCTCTAGCGATGTCGGTATGTGTGACACTTTGCAGCGATCAGGCCCCTGCTGTGAGGTCGCTGATCGCTGCAAAGTGCTGTGGGTCATTTTTTGATCGTTGGTTTCCCGCTGGTCAGCACGCATCGCTGCGTGTGACCGCGAGACACCAGCGATCTGTGACCTCACAGGGCTGGTTACTATGGTAAACACCGGGTATCCAGGCAGCGCGCGCTGCCTAGATACCCGGCATTTACCATGGTTACCAGCGTCCTCCCTGCTTAGCACTGCCTGTAAGCATGGAGAACGCTGGTAACTATGATAAACAGCGCGTATCCAGGCAGCGCGCACTGCCTGGATACGCGCTGTTTATCATAGTTACCTGCGTTCTCCTTGCTTAGCGCTGCCGCAGCGCTAAGCAGGGAGCGATATGGGAGGTGGCTCCCTTGGCCTGATCGCTGGGGAGATCTGCCTGTTTGACAGCTCCCCAGCGATCAGGTAACGATGCTCCAGCGATCCCGGCAGGTCGTTATCGCTGTCGGGATCGTTGGAGCGATCGTTATGTCTGACTGCACCCTAAGCCAATAATGTACTCTAAAAGTGGAAAACAAAGCTTTTATTACCTTTGAATTTCAGATGCAAATGAACCCAGTGACTAGTTGTTAGGGCGTTATTACATCAGCCAAGGCTGCCCTTTTTCCATGGTTCCCTGTGGGCATGATAACTTCATTTCCCAGCAATGTCATCATCCGAATCTAACAGCGCCCCCCCACCTCACCGCAGCTCTTTATGGTCTGGCGCTGTATGCCTCAGTTTTTATAAATCCATTCATTCTAGCTTCGAAAATGTCAAAAGGTCATCATAAATGATGTCCTCATGATTTATACTTATGATGACCTTTGACCCATTCAGAGCAGGAATGAATGAGTTGCACGGATTTATGTCTTTACATCAATCTAATCAAAGGACAATAAAACGATTACAGCTTCTTATCTCTTGAACACTGATATTTACTACCCCAGCTGCTCTTCCTTCCCCCTCCCAACACTGACCACTATGTTCTGCTTCACCTTGCCTGCCTTATGTACTGCATTATCCAGTCATCTATTTGTATACACAGCTCTGGCAAAAAATTAAGAGACCACTGCAAATTTTTCAGTTTCTCTGATTTTTCTCTTTATAGGTATATATTTGAGTAAAATGTACATTGTTCTTTTATTCTATAAACTACTGTCAACATGTCTCTGAAATTCAAAGCCTAAAACATTTGTATTTATTTGCAGCAAATGAGAAATCATCAAAATAATATTCATATTCACTTAGAAACAATACTTAAACTTAATACTTTTACAGCCATGTAAAATGGAATTAATAGCGCTATATAAAAAAAAAATGAATAAATTAATTAAAAATTTATTGATTAAATTAATTAAAATTAAATTAATTAATTAAAAGCCAGCATTTAGCAGACAAAAGGATTGTGAGAATGGTCATAGGATGATGCAGGGACATGTTTTTATAGGTTAGGTGGAATTTTGGAGGTGACAGGTTCCCTTTAAGGTGGCCACAACATCAGTGCCAGTGGCCAGGGCCCTGAAGATATGGCTGACTCTGCGGTCCTATCACCTAGACCAGTGGTGGCGAACCTATGGCACGCGTGCCACAGAGGGCACGCGGCCTCGCCGCTGCACTGCCGCTTTGAACTGCTGGTGCAATCGCGCCAGCAGCTCAAAGATGTGTCGGAGCGGAGGAGATATTTCTCCTCGCTCCGACACTCTCTGCTAGCCCCGCCCGCCGGATCATGTGACTGCGGTCATCTGACGTGCTCAGCGTCACGTGAACGCAGTCATCGCGAGAAGAACCGCAGATATGAAAGGAGCAGCAGTCGGCGGTGGAAACAGGAATAGTGAGGTGAGTATGTGACTTTTTTTTTTTTAAATTAGGAGGAAGCATTTTCTACAAGGATGAGGGCTATACGAGGATGGGGGCTATACGAGGATGGGGGCTATACGAGGATGGGGGCTATACGAGGATGGGGGCTATACGAGGATGGGGCATTTACTATAAGGATTGGGGCTATACAAGATGGGCATTTGCTACAAGGATGGGGCTACACAAGATGGGGCATTTACTACAAGGATGGGGCTACACAAGATGGGGCATTTACTACAAGGATGGGGGCTACACAAGATGGGGCATTTACTACAAGGATGGGGGCTATACAAGATGGGACATTTACTACAAGAAGGGGGCAATACAAGGGGGGGAAATTAACTATAAGGATGGAGGCTATACAAGATGGGGCATTTACTATAAGGATGGGGGCATTACAAGGAGGGGACATTTACTACAAGGAGGGGGCAATACAAGGAGGATACATTTACTATAAGGATGGGGGCATTACAAGCAGGGGGCATTTACTATAAGGATGGGGGCATTACAAGGAGGGGGCATGATGGGGCATTTATTACAAGGAGGAGGCATGATGGGGCATTACTACAAGGAGGAGACATGATGGGGCATTTCTGCAATGAGGGGGCATGATGGGGCACTACTGCAAGGGGACAAGGATCGGGCATTACTGGAAGGGGACAAGGATGATGCATTACTGAAAGGGGACAAGGATGAGGCATTTCTACAAGATGGGAGCAGAATGGGCCATTACTAAATGTGGACAAGGATGGGGCATTACTACAAGAAAGGAGGTAGAATGGAGACATTACTGCCAGGAGAGGGTCAGGATGAAGCACATAACTACAAGGAGAGGGTAAGGATGGAGAGATTACTACAGGAAGACGGTCAGGATGGACCACATACCTAGAAGGAGAGTGTCAGGATGGAGCACGTAACTACAAGAAGACGGTCACGATGGACTACGTACCTACAAGAAGATGGTCAGGATAGAGCACATAGCTACAAGGAGAGGGTCAGGATAGAGCACATAGCTTCAAGGAGAGGGTCAGGATGGAGCACATAACTATAAGGAGAAGGTCAGGATGGAGACATTACTACAAGGAGAAGGTCAGGATGGAGCACATAGCTACAGGATTGGGCACATAACTACTATCTATCTAGCTCTAATATTCTTACATTTTTTTTCATACAGATCAGTCCACCTGCTGTGTCTGGAAAGGGCAGTGGGAGCAGCTCAGCTTCAATGTGAAGTTCACATGAGCTGGATGACCACTGCTGAAGAGAAGACTGCAAAAGGTAAGTTTAAAATCAATTAATTGTTAAAATAATAGAACTTATCAGGGTGTCAAGACTACAAGCGCTGTACAGGCAAGAGAGTTGTCAGCTGTTGACTCTTCCCCTGTGCAGTCCTTGTGACGGCCACATTTAGGATAAATTGCCCTATCGGCACTTCACTATGAAGAATTAGGTTTTAGGTTGCAGATTGGGCCCTCGGTCCCGTAAAGGTTCGCCATCACTGACCTAGACCAACAGCTTGCACGATAAACATAATGAATTTTTAAGCGATGCCTCGCTTATTACACTGAAAGAGGTCTAAGGGCCCCTTTACACGCGGCTACATTTCTAGGGTGGCTACAGGTAACTTACTGGTTGCAGTGAAATCATGGAGAGATTATTCCATTTGTACACAGCAACAAGATAGAACCTTGTCTCCATGATTTCACTGCAACCAGTAAGTTACCTGTAGCCACCCTAGAAATGTAGCCGCGTGTAAAGGGGCCCTTACTGTCTGATCACTAGAAACGCCTCTAGATAGGCGCTATGGATCAAATAATGAGCAGTGATGATGCATTTCTGCAGCCTTCATGTTGTTTGGTTCCCAACTATAAGATATCCTGAAACTCTGGTGACCAATCAGGACGGGAATACGAAAGTTGGAATCTACTACAAGAATTCCTACAGAAAGGGGCACTAGAGGAGATGCCACCTCATCAAAGAGGGTTAGGAGTGTTCCTCCCTTTATCTCCAGTCCCCAAGTCTGGAGAGATGATATTTAGTGATAGATCTCACTTACTTGAACACCTTCCTCTAGAATAAGAGGAAATTCAAAATGAAGAGTCTTGATCGGTCCGGTCGCTTCTGTGAAGAGGCAGCTGGTGTACAACTATAGATCTGCAATATGCATATCTGTATATTTCAATTCTTATCTTCCATCCCAGGTTTCTACGAGTCGCAGTACAGCAAGGTGGTCATTTTCACCATTTTCAATTCACTGTCTACCGTTCAGGATCTTGGAGGGTCGAGTGTCTTTGCCAAGACAGTAGAAGTCTTGGTAGCTGCCCTCAAATGTCAGGGCATTTACATCGTGCCCTCCCTAGGCGAATGGTTACCGAGACCCTCCTCCAAGGCTCAGTTACTGGATCATCTACAAGCGACCCTGACTCTGCTAATCTCCCACGGTTCCTGATCAACAAAGGGCAATCATGCTTATCACCTTCCAGAGAGATTACATTTTTGGATGCGTGATCAACTCCCAAAACATGACGGTGACATTGACCAGCGAGAGAATCCGAAGTTTTCAAGACGGCGTATCTCATCTTACCAGAGTTCCTCGCGTATCAATCAGAACAGCAATGAGTGTGTTGGGGAAGCTTGCTTCAACCATAGTAGAAGCAGTGTCATTGACCAAACATCATGTTCGAATGCTGCAAACAGACATCCTAACATCGTGTCTAATCCATCAGCCACTAACATGTCTAATCTCTATACCTCGGGTCATCAAACAGGTCCTACACTGGTGGCTGGTTCCAGCTCATCTGAGTTTAGGCAGGTCACTTACGCAACATCATACGGTCACTCCGATGACGGGCGCCTCAGGACACGCATGGGGTGCTCATGTAGGAGACCTCTGGGTCCAGAGACCCTGGCGAAGTTAGAAGCCTACATGTCGTCCAGTCTCAGGAAACTGAGGGTGATTGGTCTCGCTCTGTCACTTCCAGAAGCTGCCGTTCCAGCAAGCTGTGATAGTTCGATCCGACAACCTGGCGGCAGTGGTCTGCCTCAACAAACAAGGTGGGATGAGGAGTCATTCTCTTGCTTCAGAGTGCCACAAGATATTTGTTTGAGCAGAGAGCAGTCTTCACGGTCTGACAGCAGTCCACATACCAGAGTTCTTCAACCCCATGGCTGATTGGCTCAGCCGCAATCAAGTTCTTCGAGCATACTGAAGCCTCAACATCAAAGTGTTTTATCAAAGCACTGGGATTATTGGAAGACCCAACTTGGGCCCGATGGATACCAGTCTTAACATGAAGTGTCCCTGCTTCACCTCCCTTCAGAGGCACAATCAGCCTTGGGCCCTGGATGGTCTGGCTCTCTCATGTAAGAGATTGATGGTGTATGTCTTTTCCCTGGTTCCGATGATCCTCACGAAACTCTGGAAGATTCAGGACAAACAGACGGAGGCGAATTGAAGCCAGAATGGAATGACTGCAAAGAAATTGATTTCAACTCATGTCGCAGCTTTCGAGTGGAAGATTGTGGAAGCTTACGATCAGACCAGATCTCCTGTCACAAGGGGACTCAGCCAGGTTGCATCCGACAGCATGGAGATGGTCAGGGAGACTTTAATCACATACGGGCTCCCAGATAACGTCATCACCATGTTTGCTTTCACTCGTTGAGTAGCTATGTTGAAGGGTATTACAGATTATGGAACATCTACAACTCATGGTGCTCCTCACAAGGTCATGACAGGAGTACTGTGACCTCCATTCTACAATTCCTGCAAGCGAGGTTTGATAAAGCCCTAAACACTCTGAAGACTCATTTTTAGGTGATCAAGGCTAACTTGGATGGTACATGCTTAGATATCTGCTGATAGCTCTATTCTTAAAGCAGTGAAGAATTTGAGACCTCCCTTTCACCAGTTCCTTCCTCGGACCTCTCATTCCCTCTTAAAGCTCTTCAAGGACCTACACTCGAGCCTGAAGAACAGGCTTCGATCAAGCACGTCTCCTGGAAAACTCTGTTGGTGGTAGTACTTACATCAGCTAGGATAAATGGAGAATTCCGGGCATTATCTTCCAGGAAACCATATCTCCACATTGCGTCAGATCATACAGCATTAAGTTTCATGCCAGGGTTCTTGTTCTGCATTGAACATGATCATCCAAGAGGTTATTCTTCCAGTACTCGGTGACTATGCTAATGAACAAGGTCTTGCCTTACTGGAGGTACGGAGGATAGTCCTAAGCTATCACGTTCAGGAAGGACAAAAACCTGTTATATCAGTTTACAGGTCCGAACCACGGCTGAAAAGCTAGCAACCTAGCAAGAGCACTCTAGCTAGATTGATCCGATCAGTAATCTGCAAAACCTACGTGACAAATCAACTGGTACAATTGTTGTCAGTTAGATCTCATTCTACTCGAGCTCCATCCGCCTCATGGGCTGAAAGGACACAAGTTCCACTGGATCAGATCTGTAGAGCTGCAACATAGTCATCTATATCTGCATTCAGAAGCACATTAAGTAGAATGAGGTGTACTTTGGTTGAAATTCAACTGGACTGGAATGGAACGGCTGTCAGACATGTAGAGATAGTGTAAAATATAAAGGGAGGGGGACAAGAGGCGCAATAGTGCCCTATCACTAGTGACACTAGTGTATTGTGGTGGTGCTGTGGAGCCACTCACCTGGTCCAGTTGTGATCCCCACAACTGGTTTGAAGGCGTTTCGGAATCAATGTTCCAAGCTGCTGCAGGACCTCCACCTACCACTGGATAGTGGTATGTTCCAAGAAAAATGATGGGAGTGATGGTGTACCACGGTCCGCGCTGCTCAGGGTTCAGAATAACTCACCAGAGAGTCAATCAAATTTCCATCCTCTTTATTCCTCCTACGCGTTTCAGCGCCACACCCGGCGCCTTCCTCAGGGATATATATCCCTGAGGAAGGCGCCGGGACTCTCTGGTGAGTTATTCTGAACCCTGAGCAGCGCGGACCGTGGTACACCATCACTTCCATCATTTTTATGTAGAGATAGTGATTTTTAGAAAACTGTGCAGTGGTCTCTTAATTTTTGCCAGAGCTGTATATGTGGGTTCAAAATTTTCGTCATTATTAACCTGATGAAGAGACCTTAGAGTCCTGAAAGCTTGCTATTAACCCCTTCACAACCTATGACGTCGTGGGACGTCATAGAAGTCGATGCGTTCCCGACCTGTGACGTCCCACGACGTCATGGCAGGATCGCGTTCCCGCGGCACCGGTGATCGGGGCCGGTGACATGTCACTGGTGCCGCGGGAACATGAGGACCTGTACTTTGTCCTGGGGGGGTGGCTATTTCCCCCTTGTCGCTGAATTCGCTCTGATTGGCAGTTTAAACTGAACTGCCAATCAGAGCGATTCTCCCCTCCAAATCTGATTGGATTTCTCCAATCAGGCTTGGAGGGGTGGGTGCGCGGGTGCCCTCCCCCTCCTCAGCCCCTCCGACTCCAAGCTAAAACCCCCACACACCACCGGGCACCGGCACCGATCCCCTCAGCAGCCTGCCGCATGCCGGCGTTGCTGCAGGCGCCGGTGCAGGCACCGGTGCGGTCTGGCGCCGGTGGGTGCCTAGTGCCCCGCAACCCTCCTGCCCCGGGTGCCCTGGTGCCTCCGCCCCCCCCCGTGTCCCCTCTCACCCATCCTCCGTTGTCCTCCGCGGTGCCGCGGCTCCTCGGTGTGGCGCTCCTCTTCTCCCAGGCTCCTCCTCCTCACTGGAGGATCTTGAGAGAGGTAAGTGTGTGTGTGTGTGTTTGTGTATGTGTATGTGTGCATGTTCATGGGTGGATGCATGGGCGCGTGCATGGGCGCATGGGTGCGTGCATGGGCGCATGGGTGCGTGCATGGGCGCAAAGATGGATGGGTGCGTGGAGAGATAGGCGCATGGGTGCGTGCATGGATGGATGGACGCATGGGTGCATGGATGGATGGACGCATGGGTCCGTGGATGGATGGACGCATGGGTGCGTGGATGGATGGGCGCATGGGTGTGTGCATGGGAGCATGGGTGCGTGCATGGGAGCGTGGGTGCAAAGATAGATGGGTGTGTGGATGGATAGGCGCATGGGTGCGTGGATGGATGGGCGCATGGGTGCGTGCATGGATGCGTGGATGGATGGGTGCATGTGTGTAACAAGGGATCAAGTGTCCTCTTGTTGTAGTCACTGGTGTCAGTCATGGTGCACTGTATGGCAATGATCTGCCATACCGTGCACCATGACTCTGACCCCAGAGACTACAAGAGGACGCTTGATCCCTTGTTGTAGTCTCTGGGGTCACAGTCATGAAGCATGGTACGGCAGATAATTGCCATACAGTGCACCATGACTGACCCCAGTGACTATAACAAAGGATCAAGTGTCCTCTTGTTGTAGTCTCTGGGGTCAGAGTCATGGTGCACGGTACGGCAGATAATTGCCATACAGTACTTCATGACTGTGACCCCAGAGACTACAACAAGGGATCAAGTGTCCTCTTGTTGTATTCACTGGGGTCAGTCATGGTGCACTGTATGGCAATGATCTGCCATACCGTGCACCATAACTCTGACCCCAGAGACTACAACAAGAGGACGCTTGATCCCTTGTAGTCTCTGGGGTCACAGTCATGAAGCACGGTACGGCAGATAATTGCCATACAGTACTTCATGACTGTGACCCCAGAGACTACAACAAAAGGATCAAGTGTCCTCTTGTTGTAGTCACTGGTGTCAGTCATGGTGCACTGTATGGCAATGATCTGCCGTACCGTGCACCATGACTCTGACCCCAGAGACTACAACAAGAGGACGCTTGATACCTTGTTGTAGTCTCTAGGGTCACAGTCATGAAGCACGGCACGGCAGATAATTGCCATACAGTACTTCATGACTGTGACCCCAGAGACTACAACAAAGGATCAAGTGTCCTCTTGTAGTCACTGGGGTCAGTCATGGTGCACTGTATGGCAATGATCTGCCGTACCGTGCACCATGACTCTGACCCCAGAAACTACAACAAGAGGACACTTGATCCCTTGCTGCAGTCTCTGGATGTAGCAGAGGTGATCGAGCGTCGTGGGACCTTCGTTGT
>JARQOC010002577.1:0-23731 GCA_033576535.1 Allobates femoralis | reverse complement strand
GGGTGGTGATAGAATTGGATTACTTAAGACAAAGGAACTTGAATGGATACACAAGTTGCGTACTTTGAAACCGGAGGGACTTAATATAGATTTTAAATTACATACAGCCCTTTAAAGTAGATGTCTCACTCTGGAAATTTGTGTATTTTAGTCACTTATTTTTGTGTGTTTTAACCACTATAATGCACTGTCACATTAATATGAAAACAGTCTAGAAATGGTTTGTACAAACATAACTTATTTGCTGTTGTTTATCCTTTGTTTATAGGAAGAAACCATGAGGAATGTGACACTTGTACTCTGGGCGCCTGCCAAAAATTACCTATAGAAGAATTCACTAATTAAGGGCCACAAAGCACTTTTGCTCTAAAATAGATTCACCTGTTTTACATAAAGTTTAATCGTTATAAAAAAAATTTTTAATATAAAAAATTTTTTTTTACTTTTAAAAAATATATATTTTTTTGCACTTTAAAAATTTTTTTTTACGTTTATCAAATAAATTTGCACAAATAAAATTGAATGCACTGTAAATGCACTTTATAATATAATAAGTAATATTATGAGTAATTAATCAATAAATATATTTCAAATATTTTTCTCTACTTTTGCCTCATTGTCAAAGGAATTTATTTATGGAATAACACCAATGACGAAAATATAGTTGAATGTGGGGAGTCTGTGGTTTCCCTGGGCAGGGGGTGCAAAGGGAGAGACCTCCTTAAGACACCGTACTGACAGGGGAGTGCTACAACCCAGTATTGGGATGCACTCTAAACTTGGAACCTAATACATCAAATATGTCATAAGGAAAAAGAAAAATAAAAATCCTTTTTGGTGTATATAAACGCATGTGCGAAGTACATAGAGATTGGTTGACAACATGGTTCCTCTTGTATAGGTAATCAGAGGCAAAGGTTTGTGAGAGAAAATGTTTCCAAAGAACTTACTGGAGAGATGTATACACACAGGGCACTGTCACTTTAAACACAGACTGAAAAGTTATCCACTAAAAGTAATATGTAGATAATGTTTTTAAAAATAAAATATAAATAAGGTAGTTTGTATAATTCCTTTTTTAAAGTAGTTTAGTAAGTATTAGATAAAGATATGGAGCAAAGAGGAAGCTGTATAATCGCGCAATGTAAACCCCTATGGTTACACAGAGCATGCGCGAGCTAAAGAAAATGGCGATGGAAGCGATTCCGGTCGCGCTTTGTAACTAGGGACGCGTATAACTAGTACGCATGCGCAGTAGCATGTAAACAACGCCGTAATGGCGACGCGGTGCGAGACAGCGGCCGCACATGGCGAGTGACATGCTGGGCCAGTAAGATACAGTAATCACAGGTAATTAGGCGGGCACCTGAGTTATAAGTGATCACACTCATGAATCAACTGTAAGTAGGAGATCTAGAATTCTATAAATGTAAATGCTAACTGTAAGAGCATAAGCATTAACCATTATGTAGTATTTAGCACGACTGTTAGTTGTATATGCACTGTAAAATGATGTAAAATGATGATTAAGCTGTTAATTGGATAATGTGAGATGACATAGGAGGATGTATAAAACCCTCAGCATTTGCTTGTAGTGACTGCCAGAGGAAGGTCTGAGGACCGAAACGTCGCTAATCTAATGCCATAAGAAGCCATTAAAGGCTAAACTTTTCTAAAGGTGTGTGCTGCAGCCTCATTTCTTTATCTATATTAGGCTGGGGTCACACACACAGATATCTGGGCAGATATTGTTCACAGATCTCTGGTTGAAGTGAAATCGTGGACACATGGTTCCATTTTGTGGCTGTGTACAAATGGAGCAATCTGTCCATGATTTCACTGCAACTAGAGATCTGTGAACAATATCTGCCCAGATATCTGTGTGTGTGACCCCAGCCTTAGATAGATAGATAGATAGATAGATAGATAGATAGATAGATATAGATAGATAGATAGATAGATAGATAGATATAGATAGATAGATATAGATAGATATAGATAGAGATAGATAGATAGATATAGATATAGATAGATATAGAGAGATAGATATAGATATAGATAGATAGATAGATAGATAGATATAGATAAATAGATATAGATAAATAGATATAGATAGATAGATAGATAGATATAGATAGATAGATATGGATAGATAGATAGATAGATAGATATGGATAGATAGATAGATAGATATAGATAGATATAGAGATATAGATAGATAGATAGATAGATAGATAGATAGATAGAGAGAGATAGATAGATATAGATAGATAGGAGATAGATAGATAGATAGAGATAGATAGATAGATAGATATAGATAGATATAGATAGATAGATAGATAGATAGATAGATATAGATATAGATAGATAGAGATAGATAGATATAGATAGATAGATAGATAGATAGATAGATAGAGATAGATAGATAGAGATAGATAGATAGATAGATAGGAGATAGATATAGATAGATATTGATAGATAGATAGATAGATAGAGATAGATAGATAGATAGATAGAGATAAATATAGATAGATAGATATAGATAGATATAGATAGATAGATAGATAGATAGATAGATAGATAGATATAGATATAGATAGATTGAAAGATATAGAGATAGATAGATATAGAGATAGATAGATAGATAGATAGATAGATAGATATAGATAGATATAGATATAGATAGATATAGAGATAGATAGATATAGATAGATAGATATAAATAGATAGATATAGATAGAGATAAATAGATAGATAGATATAGAGATAGAAAGATAGGTGAGTCGTTGCAGCAGCGGTAAGTCCGGCACGTAGGTCCATTGCGATTTTCTTGGGCCGGCGACAGCCGAGCGCCGTGGCCGAAAATCGAACCAAGGGGCCGTGCAAGGGGCCATGCATTGTTCGAAACACCGCTATGTATCTCTATGGGAAGTGAGGCGCTATTCTCATTGGTCGCTGTGTGCTGGCGGCGACCAATGAGAATAGCGCCTCACTTTGAGCGGTAAATGTGAAACTCAAAGTCGTCCATTATATCTCTATGGGAAGTGAGGCGCTATTCTGATTGGTCGCTGTGTGGTGCCGGCGACCAATGAGAATAGCGCCTCACTTTCAGCGGTAAATGTGAAACTCAAAGTCGTCCATTATATCTCTATGGGAAGTGAGGCGCTATTCTGATTGGTCGCCGGCAGCACACAGCGACCAATGAGAATAGCGCCTCACTCCCCATATAGATATAATGGACGACTTTGAGTTTCAAATTTACAGCTGAAAGTGAGGCGCTATTCTGATTGGTTGCCGGCAGCACACAGCGACCAATGAGAATAGCGCCTCACTTCCCATAGAGATATAATGGAGGACTTTGAGTTTCACATTTACCGCTTAAGTGAGGCGCTATGCTGATTGGTCGCTGTGTGCTGCGCCGACCAATCAGCATAGCGCCTCACTTCCCATACAGATACATAGCGGTGTTTCGAGCGAAGTATAGCCGGGCCCTTGGTTCTATTTTCGGCCACAGGTCTCAGCTCTCGTCGGTCGTCGCCGGGGCGGGAGACTCGCAATGGCCGCTTCGCGGCCATTGCGAGTGAGTCGCGTGCCACGAACAAAGCCACGAACAAAGCCACGAACAAAGCCACGGAAGTAGCGCCGTGTGCGACGGAAGTCGCTACAGCAATTATATAATAGATACCTCCAAATATCATGGGGTTGGAAATTCTTTCTGCTTGTTAAGACTTGATGTTTTGTTGCTGAATGATTCACTATTGGTCATTTCTGTATCATATACTGCTACTTTTTGACTTTATTTGCATTTACCTTTTATTAAGATACCATCACACGTGGCAATATGGCTTCCATATCACCGTAAATGTGTGTATTTCGGCGATGTGGTAACCACATCGCCTGTGCATAGTGCCGTGAGACAGGGAGATTTTACGGCGTGAAATCGCTGGTGGAGCGTCGCCTGATCGCCCTGCTCTGCTGAGAAATCAGGCGATTTCCACCAGGCGATTTCAGTGCATCATGGTGTGTGACAGGGCGATAGTGATGTAGAAAGCAAGCTCAAACAATCTTGAAGAAATTCCAGAGGCATGCCTGAGTGTTCGGTTTGGCGCACCCCGTGTGCCACGATTAGTGGTCACTCCTGCATTCCCATTGGCTGGCCATGGCTAAGGCGCCATATTTGAATAGCAATATAGTACAAAGGACACATGCGTCATGTAGTGGGCAGACTTCCTGACAAGGCTGACCAATGGCGACGCAGTTGTGTTGCCCAATTGGAGTGATAGGGGCGCGGTATACAACACCCTGCCACGCCTGTCTCCTCGGCACACACTCTACGCCCACATCGCTGATGCGGTGGAGGTGTGTGATGCCCAGATTTGGTGGCTATGTGAAATTGCTTCTGGTCTGCAGCAGGGGATTTCCAGAACGCAGGATTGCCGAACATCGCACGCGAGATGTCTATGTGTGACAGGGCGACGGCGAAGTGTAAAAAAGTATCCGGAACGTGCGCGCTCACGTCAAATTGCCAGCCATATGGGGGCGATATTGCTATGTGTGACGGTACCTTAAGTGTTGGTTCACTTGGTTTCTGTCTCCTATTGCACCTTCCACTGTTGTTTGGTATGGTTTTTGTGATGTTTTCAAATCTATAATAGATTTAGTCACTGTTAGCTGAGTCTAATTACTGTTGTTGTCCTAATTGCCCATCCTAAAGCCCCTGTCACACATAACGAGATTGTTAGCGAGATCGTTGTAACGTCACAGGTTTTGTGACGCAACAGCGATCTCACTAACGATCTCGATATGTGTGTCACTTAGCAGCGATCAGGCCTTTGCTGTGAGATCGTTGATCGTTACAAAGTGCTCTGGGTCATTTTTTGATTGTTGGTCTCCCGCTGTTCAGCACACATCACTGTGTGTGACAGCGAAAGACCAGCAATCAGCGATCTCACAGGCTGGTAACCATGGTAAACACCGGGTATATAGGCAGCGCGTGCCGCCTAGATACCCGGTGTTTATCATGGTTACCAGCACTAAGCAGGGAGGACGCTGGTAACTATGATAAACACCGGGTATCCAGGCAGCGTGTGCTGCCTAGATACGCGCTGTTTATCATAGTTACCAGCGATGAGCAGGTGACTCCCTGTTCGCTGGGGAGATCTGCCTGTTTGACAGCTCCCCAGCAACTAGGTACAGATGCACCAACGATCCCTACAGGATCATTATCATTGTCGGGATCGCTGGTGCGTCGTTATGTGTGACGGGAGCTTTAGTCCTTCTCCTGTGTATAATTAAAGTTGTTGTGTTACTTTTTGTATCTACCTGCTTTGTGCTATCTTATATGCTGGTGCTCTATATTTAAATTAATTCTAATACTTTGTGCTCAGTCCTGATTAGATTAAGCAACACTCGTGTTATCCTTATCTGGTTAATGGTGCTCTTATTTTAGTCGGTTTACTGGTACACTACATTCTTAATATACATAAATGAAATTAGCACAATTATGCTTTTTATACCTTAAGGCCCCTTCACACACAACGACGCATCAACGATTCCGATGATGATAACGATTCCGTAAGGATTGTTAGTGCGTCGTTACGAGGTCGTTGGTGAGATGTCAAACAGTCAGATCTTTCCAACGATGCCATGATACTAGCGATATATATAACGATGTCTGGCGGTCATTGGGTCTTTTTCACACTGCAAGTTAAACAATGATTCACACCTCTATAGCAGTCACAGAGGCGTGACTACATTAGCATTTCGCGACTCCTTTGCCGCCAATTGGTGATCGCTATTGCGTTCTGATTGGGCGGCTGTGACACATGTTAAACAATTCACACCTCTGTAGCAGTCACCATTAGTGGTCGCTACTGTGTAATGAATACATGGCGTCACCAAAACCAAACACTTTATACACTACTGGCAAAAGTGCTACGTCAATATATGAAAGGGCTCATAGATGATAGCTATATTCTCCCATCCCAAAGATCACCTGCTTATTGCAATGGTGGATAACGGGTGGGGCCATGTGCGACGCAATAGCGTTATGATTTTGAATTATACGACGCTCTGGTGTTGACTGGGCTTATCCACTATGTGCAGATGACTCCTTTGCGGATGGAGAATTTTAGACATCGTCAATACTCTGCGCCGTGATGTCATTGCGTCGTTTTGCAGCAGGCCCTGCCTCCTAGGCACTTTACAGTCTCCTGTATAACAATGGCAGCTGCACAGTGTTCTGCAGCCTGGGGAGAGCCAGAGCTATTGCTGCTCTTTGATATATTGGACCGGTATGACAACTGGTGTGCCTTACCACATCAGCACCCCCAGCTGCATAAGATGCGTATTGGACGCAAAGTCCAGCGGGCCCTGCAGAGGAGACTGCAAGAGGTGCGGACGCCGAAGCAGATAATAAAAAAGGTGGCAGATATGAAGTATAAGGGGAGGGACCGCATGTCCACCATCCGTGCCCACATCAAGACTCTGCGTGGTGAGTATAATGACATAACACATGCACACTAGTGATGAGTGAGTACTAAAATGCTCGGGTGCTCGAAGCTCGGGCCGAGCATCCCGAGATACTCGTGTACTCGGCCCGAGTAATGAGCCCAATGTTATCCTATGGGAGACACGAGTATTTTTATGAAATGACTGCCGGCTGCCTGGAAAAACCCTAAAAATGTCACAAAAGTCTCAGAAGAGTGCTGAAATGACATGGCAACACCATGGGAAGACCCCTGGAAGCATTTCTCACTCAAAAGTCACAGCTGTGAACAATGTTGTCCGAGTTTCACGCCAATTTTACAGAGTGTCCAGAAAACCTTCCAAAATTACACCAAAATGAATATTTAGGGTGGAAATGTTAAGGGCACATACCCAATAATGATATACAGCTGGTGTATGTCACGTTTTGTGATTACATAAAAGATTTTACGTGAAAACATTGTGCGACACTCCGATGACCCTGACAAGAGACGTACATGAAGCCCTGTCTAGAAATAAAGTGCCCATTTTGAGGAACTGGGTCTATTGTAGTATCTTCCATTGCAAGGGCAGTCAAAAATTGGAAGGTTCACCAATGCCCCTGGATACAGACATGCAGGATGGCCTGTAAACAAGAACTGGGTGTATTTTAGTATAGCCCTTTGGTCAGGGCAGCCAAAAATTGGGAGGTTCAACAATGACCCATGCTTACAGACATGCAGTAGGGCCTGTAACCCTCAAGTGGGTGTATTGTAGTATAGCCCTTTGGTCAGGGCAGACAAAAATTGGGAGGTTCAACAATGACCCATGCATTCAGACATGTAGTAGGGCCTGTAACCCTCAAGTTGGTGTATTTTAGTATAGCCCTTTGGTCAGGGCAGCCAAAAATTGGGAGGCTCCTCTTTGTCCCTGGATAGAGATGTGCAGGAGGGCCTGTAACCCTCAAGTGGGTGTATTGTAGTATAGCCCTTTTGTCAGGGCAGCCAAAAATTGGGAGGCTCCTCTTTGTCCCTGGATAGAGACGTGCAGGAGGGCCTGTTAAGAAACTGGGTGTATTGTAGTATAGCCCTTTGGTCAGGGCAGCCAAAAATTGGGAGGCTCCTCTTTGTCCCTGGATAGAGAGTGCAGGAGGGCCTGTAAGAACTGGGTGTATTGTAGTATAGCCCTTTGGTCAGGGCAGCCAAAAATTGGGAGGTTCATATATGACCCATGGTTAGAATGTCAGGAGGGCCTGTAAGACCCAAGGGTGTATTGTAGTATAGCCCTTTGTCAGGGCAGCAAAAAATTGGGAGGTCCCTTTGCCTGATAGACTGAGAGGGCCTGTAACAAGGGTGTATTTAGTATAGCCTTTGTCAGGGCAGCAAAAATTGGGAGGCTCCTTTTGTCCCTGGATGAGATGTGAGGAGGCCTGTAACCTCAAGTGGTGTATTGTAGTATAGCCTTTGTCAGGGACCAAAAATTGGGAGGCTCCTCTTTGTCCCGGATAGAGAGTGCAGGAGGCCTGTTAAAACGGGTGTATTGTAGTATAGCCCTTTTGTCAGGGCAGCCAAAAATTGGGAGGCTCCTCTTTGTCCCTGGATGAGAGTGCAGGGGCCTGTTAAATCGGGTGTATTGTAGTATAGCCTTTTGTCAGGGCAGCCAAAAATTGGGAGGTCCTTGCCCTGGATAGAATGAGAGGGCCTGTAACCTCAAGTGGGTGTATTGTAGTATAGCCCTTTGTCAGGGCAGCAAAATTGGGAGGCTCCTCTTTGTCCTGGATAGAGATGCAGGAGGGCCTGTTAAGAACTGGGTGTATTGTAGTATAGCCTTTGTCAGGGCAGCCAAAAATTGGGAGCTCCTCTTGTCCTGGATAGAGAGTGCAGGAGGGCCTGTAACCCTGGGTGTATTGTAGTATAGCCCTTTGTCAGGGAGCCAAAAATGGGAGCTCCCTTTGTCCCTGGATAGAGAGTGCAGGAGGGCCTGTTAGATGGGTGTATTGTAGTATAGCCCTTGGTCAGGCAGCCAAAAATTGGGAGGCTCCTCTTTGTCCCGGATAGAGAGTGCAGGAGGCCTGTTAAGAATGGGTGTATTGTAGTATAGCCTTTGTCAGGGCAGCCAAAAATTGGGAGGCTCTCTTTGTCCTGGATAGAGATGTGCAGGAGGGCTGTAACCAAGTGGGTGTATTGTAGTATAGCCCTTTGTCAGGGCAGCCAAAATTGGGAGGCTCTCTTTGTCGTAGAGAGTGCAGGAGGCCTGTAAGACTGTGGTGTATTGTAGTATAGCCCTTTGTCAGGGCAGCCAAAAATTGGGAGGTCTTTTGCCCTGGTAGAGACGTGCAGGAGGGCCTGTTAAGAATGGGTGTATTGTAGTATAGCCCTTTGGTCAGGGCAGCAAAAATTGGGAGCTCTCTTTGCCCTGGATAGACGTGCAGAGGGCCTGTCTAAGTGGGTGTATTTAGTATAGCCCTTTGTCAGGGCAGCCAAAAATTGGGAGGCTCCTCTTTGTCCCTGGATAGAGACGTGCAGGAGGGCCTGTTAAGAATGGGTGTATTGTAGTATAGCCCTTTGTCAGGGCAGCCAAAAATTGGGAGGCTCCTCTTTGTCCCTGGATAGAGATGTGCAGGAGGGCCTGTTAAGAACGGTGA
Organism: Allobates femoralis; assembly: GCA_033576535.1. Taxonomy (NCBI): domain Eukaryota; kingdom Metazoa; phylum Chordata; class Amphibia; order Anura; family Aromobatidae; genus Allobates; species Allobates femoralis. The sequence continues at coordinate 14,622 of JARQOC010002577.1, read as the reverse complement.
TTGTAGTATAGCCTTGTCAGGGAGCAAAAATGGGGCCTTTGTCCTGGATGAAGTGCGGAGGGCCTGTAACCAGGGTATTGTAGTATAGCCTTTTGTCAGGCAGCAAAAATTGGAGTCCTGCCTGATAGACTGAGAGGCTTAATGGTGTATTGATATAGCCTTGGTAGGAGCAAAAATGGAGGCTCCTCTTTGTCTGGATAGAGACGTGCAGGAGGCTGTAAGAATGGTGTATGTAGTTAGCCTTGTAGGCAGCCAAAATGGGAGCTCTCTTTGTCCGGATAGGGTAGGAGGCTGTAAATGGGTATTGTATTAGCCTTGTCGGGACAAATGGGTCCTTTGTCCTGGTGGAGGCAGGGGGCTGTAAATGGTGTATGTAGTATAGCCTTGTCAGGGCAGCAAATTGGAGGCTCTCTTTGTCCTGGATAGAAGTGCAGAGGCGTTAAAGGTGTATTGTATATAGCCTTGTCAGGGCAGCAAAATTGGAGGTCCTTTGTCTGGATGGAGTGCAGGAGGGCTGTAACAAGGGTGTTTGTAGTATAGCCCTTTTGTAGGGCAGCAAATGGGAGTCTGCGATAGACTGCAGAGGGTGTAACTGGGTGTATTGTAGTATAGCCCTTGGTCAGGCAGCAAATTGGGAGGTCCTCTTGTCCGGATGAGAGTGCGGGGGCTGTAAAAGGTGTATTGTAGTATAGCTTGTCAGGCAGCAAATGGGAGTCTTGTCTGATAGAGATGTGCAGAGGGCCTGTAACCCTAAGTGGTGTATTGTAGTATGCCCTTTTGTCAGGGAGCCAAAATGGGAGGCTCTCTTGTCTGGATGAGAGTGCAGGGGCTGTAAGATGGTGTATTGTGTAAGCTTTGTCAGGGCAGCCAAAATTGGGGGCTCCTTTTGTCCTGGATAGAGATGTGCAGGAGGGCCTGTAAGAACTGGTTATTGTAGTATAGCCTTGGTCAGGCAGCAAATTGGGAGGTCCTCTTGTCCTGGATAGAGATGTGAGGGCTGTACCCTAGTGGGTGTATTGTAGTATAGCCTTGTCAGGGCAGCAAAATTGGGAGGCTCCTCTTTGTCCTGGATAGAGACGTGCAGGAGGGCCTGTTAAGAACTGGGTGTATTGTAGTATAGCCCTTTGGTCAGGGCAGCCAAAAATTGGGAGGCTCCTCTTTGTCCCTGGATAGAGAGTGCAGGAGGGGCCTGTTAAGAACTGGGTGTATTGTAGTAAGCCCTTTGTCAGGGCAGCCAAAAATTGGGAGGCTCCTCTTTGTCCTGGATAGAGAGTGCAGGAGGGCTGTAAGATATGGGTGTATTGTAGTATAGCCCTTTGTCAGGGCAGCCAAAAATTGGGAGGCTCCTCTTTGTCCTGGATAGAGAGTGCAGGAGGGCCTGTAACCTAAGGGTGTATTGTAGTATAGCCCTTTGTCAGGGCAGCCAAAATTGGGAGGCTCCTCTTTGTCCTGGATAGAGACGTGCAGGAGGGCCTGTTAAGAAAACGGTGTATTGTAGTATAGACCTTTTGTCAGGGCAGCAAAAATTGGGAGGCTCCTCTTTGTCCTGGATGAGACGTGCAGGAGGGCCTGTTAAGAAACAGGGTGTATTGTAGTATAGCCTTTTGGTCAGGGCAGACAAAATTGGGAGGTTCCTTTGACCCTGATAAGACATGAGTAGGGCCTGTAAAACTAGTGGGTGTATTGTAGTATAGCCCTTTGGTCAGGGCAGCCAAAAATTGGGAGGCTCTCTTTGTCCTGGATAGAGATGTGAGGGGGCCTGTATCAAGGATGAGTTAAATTTGTCAGAGCAGCCAAAATTGGGAGGCTCCTCTTTGTCTGGATAGATTGGGAGGCCTAACCTGTGGGTGTATTGTAGTATAGCCCTTGTAGGGTAGCAAAAATTGGGGCTCCTCTTTGTCTGTAGACGTGCAGGAGCTGTTAGAGGTTATTTGTGTATAGCTTGGCAGGGGCCAAAATTGGGAGGCTTTTGTCCCTGATGAGATGTGCAGAGGGCCTGTTAAGACTGGGTGTAATTGTAGTATAGCTTTGGTCAGGGCAGAAAATTGGGAGGTCTCTGTCCCTGGTAGAGATGTCAGGGGCCTGTAACTCAAGTGGGGTGATTTAGATACCCTTTTGTAGGGAGCCTTGGGAGGCTCCTCTTTGTCCCTGGATAGAGAGTGCAGGAGGGCCTGTAAGTGGGTGTATTGTAGTATAGCCTTTGGTCAGGGCAGCCAAAAATTGGGAGGCTCCTCTTTGTCCCTGGATAGAGAGTGCAGGAGGGCCTGTTAGAACTGGGTGTATTGTAGTATAGCCCTTTGGTCAGGGCAGCCAAAAATTGGAGTCCTCTTGTCCCTGGATAAGATGTGGGAGGGCCTTAACTAAGTGGGTGTATTGTAGTATAGCCCTTTTGTCAGGGCAGCCAAAAATTGGGAGGCTCCTCTTTGTCCCTGGATAGAGACGTGCAGGAGGGCCTGTTAAGAACTGGGTGTATTGTAGTATAGCCCTTTGGTCAGGGCAGCCAAAAATTGGGAGGCTCCTCTTTGTCCCTGGATAGAGACGTGCAGGAGGGCCTGTTAAGAACTGGGTGTATTGTAGTATAGCCCTTTTGTCAGGGCAGCCAAAAATTGGGAGGCTCCTCTTTGTCCCTGGATAGAGACGTGCAGGAGGGCCTGTTAAGAACTGGGTGTATTGTAGTATAGCCCTTTGGTCAGGGCAGCCAAAAATTGGGAGGCTCCTCTTTGTCCCTGGATAGAGACGTGCAGGAGGGCCTGTTAAGAACTGGGTGTATTGTAGTATAGCCCTTTGGTCAGGGCAGCCAAAAATTGGGAGGCTCCTCTTTGTCCCTGGATAGAGATGTGCAGGAGGGCCTGTTAAGAACTGGGTGTATTGTAGTATAGCCCTTTGATCAGGGCAGCCAAAAATTGGGAGGCTCCTCTTTGTCCCTGGATAGAGACGTGCAGGAGGGCCTCAAAACATTTTTCACATTGAAAAGATACGGGTATCCTGTCTTTGTAATGCCCATTCAAAAAGAATGGGTGCAAAAATTTACCACTGGGGGTATACCTGAAACAACAGCCAAACTATTGTAACGGTCATCATGGTGGCACATGAGGAGATGGAGGAGCAGTCCAGCGATTAGCCAAAGAATAGGAAGACGACGTGGTGGATGATCCAGTAGCTGACCCAACCTGGCAGGATTATATGCAGAGCGAGGACAGCAGTGCACAGGGGGAGGGAGGCATAGCATCCCAACAGGCAGTACGAAGCAGGGTCGGGTACGCAGGCATAAAGCAGGCAACCGTTCCCCGGAACAACAACACGACACAAGGTGCCTGTGCAAATGTTAGGTCTTCCCGAGTCTGGCAGTATTTTCAGTTGGCTCCAGATGACTCTAAAAAGGCCATTTGCAAGACCTGCCATGCCAGCATCAGCAGGGGTACGAAAAGTAGCAGCCTGACCACCACCAGCATGATCAGGCACATGTCAGCCAAGCACCCGACTTTGTGGAAAGTACAACAGAGTCGAGGAGCGGTGCTTGCTGATGTCACTGCTACGTCTTTGCCTGTTGTGCGTGCGAGCCAATCCCCTGTCCATGCTGGCCGCGAACAAGCCTACGGCCCTGCACCTGAAGTTGCCCACGTACAAATTACACCACCATCAAGCACGTCCTTGTCCCAGCGCAGTGTTCAATTATCCATTCAGCAAACATTTGAACGCAGGCGCAAATACGCTGCCAACGCCCCACATGCCACAGTCCTGAATGATCACATTTCGCGACTCATTGCGCTACAAATGTTGCCTTTCCGGCTGGTGTAGACGGAAGCATTCTGCGACCTGATGCCGGCTGCTGTCCCACGTTACTCGGTCCCCAGCCGCCACTATTTCTCCAGATGTGCCGTCCCCGCATTGCATAACCACGTGTCCAACAGCATCACACGTGCCCTGAACAACGCTGTTTCAGCCAAAGTCCACCGAATAATAATAATAATAATACAGCTTTATTTATATAACGCCAACATATTACGCAGCGCTTTACAATGTAGGGTTAGAGTACAGAAAATATAATACAGTAAGTAATTACAGTAGAGAACAAATACAGTAGAATAATTGGATACAAAACAATAGGCATAGAATCAATGTAAAAAAGAAAATACAAAAAATAAAGCAAGAAATGAAGGTGACCCTGCTCAAAAGAGCTTACAATCTACAACGGGATAGGGGTTGCACAAGGTACAGGGGCTTATTGCACTGATGGTCCAGGCATCTCGAGGAAATGGGGCATAGAACTAAGCTTACATGGATGGTCATTATACAGTCTGTGTAGACCTTTTTGGTTTGGTGTAGTTTGTAGAAGAGTAATGTCCAGAGGGATAGCCCACTATCTACAGTACAAAGGACTTCTATTAGGGAGTATGATAGGCCGCCTTAAAAAGATGCGTTTTTAGGGATCGTCTGAAGCCATGCAAGTTGTGGATAGTCCTGATTTCTTTTGGTAAAGCATTCCAGAGGTTTGGTGCAGCTCTGGAGAAGTCTTGGAGCCGGGAGTGGGAGGATCGGATTATTACCGATGTCAGTCGAAGGTCATTTGAGGAACGTAGAGCGCGAGTGGGGTGATAGACAGAGATGAGGGAGGAGAGGTAGGGGGGTGCTGCACTCTGAATAGCTTTGTGGGTGATAAGAAGCAATTTGAATTTGATGCTGTAGTATACGGGCAGCCAGTGCAATGGCTGGCACAGAGCAGAGGCATCTGAGTAACGATTGGCCAGATGGGTGATCATGGCTGCTGCATTAAGGATGCACTGGAGAGGAGAAACTCTGGTGAGGGGGAGGCCGCTTAATAGAGAATTGCAATAGTCAAGGCGGTAATGGATTAGGGCCACGGTGAGGGTTTTTGTTGTTTACAGGGTGAGAAAGGGACGGACTCTGGAGATATTGTTCAAGTGTAAGTGACATGAGCGGACGAGACATTGTGTGTGGGAGGAGAAGGAGCGATCGGTGTCAAACATAACACCCAGACAACGAGCCTGCTGCCTAGGCATTATCGTGGTGCCACAAACTGAGAGAGAGATGTCCGATTTAGGGAGGTTAGTGGATGGGGGAGCAGAAGAAGTTCAGTTTTGGAAAGGTTTAGTTTCAAATAGAGAGTGGACATGATATTGGAAACTGCAGCTAGACAGTCATTGCTGTTCTTTAATACCGCAGGGGTAAGGTCAGGGGCTGAAGTGTATAACCACAGACACGTGGACAAGTGCTTGTGGGCAAGGCCGCTACATCTCCTTGACAAAACACTGGGTTAATATTGTGGAGGCTCTGACACAGTCTGATCGAGGGACGGAACACGTCCTTCTCACACCAAGGATAGCAGGCCCTACCTCTGTCAGGGTTTCACCGACACTCTACAGCTCCGGAATGTCATGCTCTTCAGCCTCCTCCTCCTGCTCATCCTCATCCACTGTACCCTCCACACCAGTCCCAAGCTGGAAGCACTGCAGCACTGCCTCTGCGAAGCGGCAACAGGCTGTGCTGAAGCTAGTCTGCATAGGTGACAAACCCCACAATGCAGAAGAGGTGTTGACAGCTCTGAAACAGCAGGCAGATCACTGGCTCACACCTCTGAACCTAAAGCCAGGAAAGGTCGTGTGTGACAATGGACGGAACTTGGTGGCAGCTTTGAGGCGAGGCCAGCTGACGCATGTTCCATGCGTGGCCCACGTGCTCAACCTGGTGGTTCAGAGGTTTCTAAAGTCATACCCAGAGCTGTCTGAACTGCTGGTAAAAGTTCGCCTTCTGTCTACACATTTTCGCAAGTCACCTGCTGCTTCAGCCGACCTTGGCGAATTTCAGCGCCGTTAGCGTCTTACGGCCCACAGACTGGTGTGTGATGTCCCCACGCGTTGGAATTCAACTCTGCACATGTTGGTCAGGATATGTGAGCAGAAGAGGGCAGTTGTTGACTACCTGCATCACCTAAGCCGTCGGGAACTGCTTCAAACTCCACACATAACACCTGAGGAGTGGAGATGGATGTCCGACCTATGTACCGTCCTCCAAAACTTTGAGGACTCCACCCAGATGGTGAGCGGCGATGACGCCATTATTAGCGTCACCATACCACTACTCTGCATTCTAAAACGGTCTCTGCTGAAAAACAAAGAGGATGCATTGCAGGCCGAGCGCGATGACTTGGAGCCAGAAACAGTAATGGGTGTGGGTGAAAACACAGAGTCCAGCCTCATCTCATCACAACGTGCATTGGAGGACTATGACGAGGAGGAGGAGGATGAAGACATGGAGCAACTCTCTGGCCAAATTGAGGATATGACATGCACACCAGTCATACCCTCGATTCAGTGTGGCTGACCAGAGGACAGGGGAGATGAGGAGGAGGAGGAGGAGGACAGCATGTTCAGTCATCGTGTTGGTCTGGATACTAAAGTGATGGCTGTTAAGAGTCTGGCGCACATGGCTGACTTTATGGTAAGCTGCCTGCCTCGTGACCCTCGCGTTCAGAACATCTTGGCTGACAATCTGTACTGGTTGGCAACACTGTTAGACCCACGGTACAAGGAGAACTTTATGTCTGTCATTCCTGAGGCGGAGAGGTCAGCCAAAACGCAGCAGTTCCAGAAGGCCTTAGTCACGGAAGTAGGCAAATCATTCCCCTCACAAAACGCTAGCGGCATAGGTCAGGAATCGGTGGACAACCAAGGCGTACGGCCGAGAGGGGCACAAGTCCAATCCGCCAAAGGTAGGGGAACAGTCTTTACGAGGTGGGACAGTTTTCTCAGCCCCTCACGTACCACAGCCCCTGAGGTGCGGGGTAGTGACACAAGAAATGCTAAGTTTGGTCAGATCCTGAAGGAGTACCTTGCAGATCGAACAACTGTACTGCGAGATTCCTCTGTGCCTTACAATTATTGAGTCTCCAAGCTGGACACGTGGCATGAATTGGCCCTCTACGCCTTGGAAGTCCTGGCCTGCACTGCCGCTAGCATTTTGTCACAGCGTGTTTTCAGTGCCGCAGGTGGAATCATTACTGATGAACGCAACCTCCTGTCAACTGAAAATGCTGACAGGCTGACTGAGATCAAGATGAACAAGGGTTGGATTGGGCCAGACTTCACCACACCACCAACAAATGACAACTGAATTTAAATTTTGTAATGGGAATTTGCCATGTACCTCCACTGACCCATGGGTACACACTTCTGGACTTCCGAGTGTCCAAGTGTGGGATCAGTAATGTCCGTGGACGTGCACTCAGCCAGTTGGTAGGAAGGAGGATCAGGTTGGGAAATGTGCGGTGCAGTATCACGGCTACTGACAATTGACCGTGTGGAAGACAGGGTGTTTGTAACATAGTAACATAGTAACATAGTTTTTAAGGTTGAAGGAAGACTTTAAGTCCATCTAGTTCAACCCATAGCCTAACATGTTGATCCAGAGGAAGGCAAAAAAAACCCCATGTGGCAACACTAATCTCCACATTGGGGGGAAAAATTCCTTCCTGACTCCAGATACGGCAATCAGACTAATTCCCTGGATCAACGCCTTATCAAAGAATCTAGTATATATAACTGGTAATATTATAGTTTTCAAGAAAGGCATCCAGGCCCTTCTTAAATGTTAGTAGTGACTCACTCATTACAACATCATGTGGCAGAGAGTTCCATAGTCTCACTGCTCTTAAGGGGGTGTCACACGCGTCAATGTCGTCAGCGATCTGATCGCTGACGACATTGACGGCTGATCGCTGGTGAGCTGTCACACAGACAGACTCACCAGCGATCAATTGACCAGTGACATCATGGAAACGATTTAAATATCGTTTCCACGATGTCCTGCTCCCGCTGCCAGCCTGCTGGAAGCGGGAGCAGCCTGGTCTCCAAGGTACACTGCGGGTAACTAGGCAGCGCGTGCTGCCTAGATACCCGACGTGTACCTTAGTTACCAGCCTCCTCCGCTCACCCGGTGAGCAGAGGAGGCTGGTAACTAAGGTACACTGCGGGTAACTAGGCAGCGCGCGCTGCCTAGATACCCGACGTGTACCTTAGTTACCAGCCTCCTCCGCTCACCCGGTGAGCGGAGGAGGCTGGTAACTAAGGTACACAGTCGGGTATCTAGGCAGCGCGCGCTGCCTAGTTACCCGCAGTGTACCTTGGAGACCAGCTCCCAGCGCTTGTGACAGGCGCTGGGAGCTGGAATATCGCTAGTCCCGGTGTCACACGCAGCGATGCTGCGTGTCCACCGGGCGTCAATCGCCAGGTTTCAGAGCTGGTTCTGAAACCTGGCGATCATCAACCAGCGATTTATCGCTGGTTGATGCAGTATGTCACACGCGTCAATATCGCTGCAACGTCACGTGCAGTCGATATCGTGCAGGCGATATTGACGCGTGTGACACCCCCTTTACAGTAAAGAATCCGCGTCTGTGATTATGATTAAACCTTCTTCCCTCCAGACGTAGAGGATGCCCCCTTGTCCCAGTCTCAGGCCTAAGAGTAAAGAGATCATTAGAAAGGTCTCTGTACTGCCCCCTCATATATTTATACATTATTATAAGATCACCCCTAAGCCTTCGTTTTTCCAAGCTAAATAACCCCAAGTTTAATAACCTGTCTTGGTATTGCAGACCCCTTAGTCCTCTAATAACTTTTGTCGCTCTTCTCTGGACCCGCTCTAGTTCAGCTATGTCTTTCTTATACACCGGAGACCAGAATTGTACACAGTATTCTAAGTGTGGTCGCACTAGTGACTTGTATAGAGGTAAAATTATGTTCTCCTCATGAGCATCTATGCCTCTTTTAATACATCCCATTATTTTATTTGCCTTTGCAGCAGCTGCCTGACACTGGCCACTAAATGTGAGTTTGTCATCTACCCATACACCCAGGTCTTTTTCAGTGACAGTTTTGCCCAGTGTTTTACAATTAAGCACATAATTATACCTTTTGTTTCCTCTGCCCAAGTGCATGACTTTACATTTATCCCCATTAAAGCGCATTTGCCATTTAGCAGCCCAAGCTTCTAGTTTACATAAATCCTCCTGTAATATAAAATTGTCCTCCTCTGTATTGATTACCCTGCAGAGTTTAGTGTCATCTGCAAATATTGATATTCTACTCTGTATGCCCCCTACAAGGTCATTAATAAATATATTAAATAGAAGCGGGCCCAACACTGACCCCTGTGGTACCCCACTGTTAACTGTGACCCATTCTGAGTGTGTTCCATTAATAACCACCCTTTGTTTCCTATCACTAAGCCAGTTTTTAACCCACTTACACATATTTTCCCCTATCCCCATTGCCCTCATTTTATGTATCAACCTTTTGTGTGGCACCGTATCAAAAGCTTTTGAAAAGTCCATATACACCACATCCACTGCATTTCCTTGGTCCAGTCCAGAACTTACTTCTTCATAGAAGCTTATTAGATTAGTTTGACAGGAACGGTCCCTCGTAAAACCATGTTGATAATGGGTCATGAGGTTATTTTTCTTCAGATACTCCAGTATAGCATCTCTTAGAAAACCCTCTAGGATTTTACCCACAGTAGAGGTTAAGCTTACTGGCCTATAATTTCCAAGTTCAGTTTTTGTCCCCTTTTTGAATATTGGCACCACATTTGCTATACGCCAGTCCTGTGGTACAGACCCTGTTATTATGGAATCTTTAAATATTAAAAATAATGGTCTATCTATGACAGTACCTAATTCCTGCAGCACTCTGGGGTGTATCCCATCTGGGCCCGGGGATTTGTCAATTTTAGTGATTTTTAGACGATGCCGTACTTCCTCTTGGGTTAAGCAGGTGACGTTTAATTGAGAATTTTTGTTATCACTGATCATATTGTCTGTCATGGGATTTTCTTGTGTAAATACCGTTGAAAAAAAGTCATTTAGCATATTTGCTTTTTCCTCATCCTCATCCACCATTTCACCCAGACTATTTTTAAAGGGGCCAACACCATCATTTTTTAGTTTCTTACTATTTATGTAGTTAAAAAATATTTTGGGATTCTTTTTACTTTCTCTGGCAATGAGTCTCTCTGTCTCAATCTTTGCTGCCTTGATTTGCTTTTTACAAATGTTATTTAATTTTCTGTATTTATTTAATGCTTCATCACTACCTACTTGCTTTAATTCCCTAAATGCTTTCTTTTTGTCACATATTGCACTTCTTACCGCTTTATTTAGCCATAGTGGTTTCCTCCTATTTCTAGCATGCTTATTCCCATAGGGTATATATTGTGCACAGGTCCTATTCAGGATGCTAATAAACATCTCCCATTTGTGTTGTGTACTTTTATGTCTCAGGACATCGTCCCAGTTTATTGCACTAAGATCATCTCTCAACCGTTGGAAATTTGCCTTCCTGAAGTTTAGTGTCCTTGTGGCCCCTCTACTACACGTCTTAGTAAAGGATACTTGAAAGCTTATTAAGTTATGATCACTATTATCCAAGTGACCTCCAACCCGAATATTGTGGAGGTGCCAATCAGACTAGAAGCATTATCCGCTATCCAAATAAAAAGCTGTTGACACTAGTGTTGGTTCAAGAGCGTAGTACTGCAGCGGGCCCCAACAATTTGGGACAGGACGTGTGAGCGAGTAGATGTGCCACTTTCTTGTTGCAAAATTACTGCTTGCACACGACCTAGGCCTCTGCCTGCACCAACATCACGTTCACCTCCTTGTTCCTTGCCAACGCCCTTGCGCATTTTGCTTGTATACAGCGACAACAGTCACAGGAGAGGATTTTAGTCCCTAACCTGTATCAAGGTATGACGTACAACAGTGTGGTGATTGTTGAGATGACAAGAGTTAGGATTTTTGTTCCCTTACCTGTATAAACGTATGACGTACAACAGTGTGGTGACTGTTGAGATGACAAGAGTTAGGATTTTAGTTCCCTAACCTGTATTAAGGTAGTACGTACACCTGTCTGGTGACTGTAATGGTTTAAAGAGACGATTTTAGTCCCTAACCTGTATTAAGGTAGTACGTACACCTGTCTGGTGACTGTAATGGTTTCAGGAGACGATTTTAGTCCCTAACCTTTATTAAGGTAGTACGTACACCTGTCTGGTGACTGTTGAGATGACAAGAGTTAGGATTTTAGTTCCCTAACCTGTATAAACGTATACGTACAACAGTGTGGTGACTGTTGAGATGACAAGAGTTAGGATTTTAGTTCCCTAACCTGTATAAAGGATGACGTACAACAGTGTGGTGACTGTTGAGATGACAAGAGTTAGGATTTTAGTTCCCTAACCTGTATAAAGGTAGACGTTACAACAGTGTGGTGACTGTTGAGATGACAAGAGTTAGGATTTTAGTTCCTAACCTGTATAAACGTATGACGTACAAACAGTTGGTGACTGTTGAGATGACAAGAGTTAGGATTTTAGTTCCCTAACCTGTATAAACGTATGACGTACAACAGTGTGGTGACTGTTGAGATGACAAGAGTTAGGATTTTAGTTCCCTAACCTGTATAAAGGTATGACGTACAACAGTGTGGTGACTGTTGAGATGACAAGAGTTAGGATTTTAGTTCCCTAACCTGTATAAACGTATGACGTACAACAGTGTGGTGACTGTTGAGATGACAAGAGTTAGGATTTTAGTTCCCTAACCTGTATAAAGGTATGACGTTACAACAGTGTGGTGACTGTTGAGATGACAAGAGTTAGGATTTTAGTTCCCTAACCTGTATAAAGGTATGACGTACAACAGTGTGGTGACTGTTGAGATGACAAGAGTTAGGATTTTAGTTCCCTAACCTGTATAAACGTATGACGTACAACAGTGTGGTGACTGTTGAGATGACAAGAGTTAGGATTTTAGTTCCCTAACCTGTATAAAGTATGACGTTACAACAGGTGGTGACTGTTGTGATGACAAGAGTTAGGATTTTAGTTCCCTAACCTGTATAAAGGTATGACGTACAACAGTGTGGTGACTGTTGAGATGACAAGAGTTAGGATTTTAGTTCCCTAACCTGTATAAACGTATGACGTACAACAGTGTGGTGACTGTTTGAGATGACAAGAGTTAGGATTTTAGTTCCCTAACCTGTTATAAACGTATGACGTACAACAGTGTGGTGACTGTTGAGATGACAAGAGTTAGGATTTTAGTTCCCTAACCTGTATAAAGGTATGACGTTACAACAGTGTGGTGACTGTTGAGATGACAAGAGTTAGGATTTTAGTTCCCTAACCTGTATAAAGGGTATGACGTACAACAGTGTGGTGACTGTTGAGATGACAAGAGTTAGGATTTTAGTTCCTAACCTGTATAAACGTATGACGTACAACAGTCTGGTGACTGTTTTGATGACAAGAGTTAGGATTTTAGTTCCCTAACCTGTATAAACGTATGACGTACAACAGTGTGGTGACTGTTGAGATGACAAGAGTTAGGATTTTAGTTCCCTAACCTGTATAAAGGTATGACGTTACAACAGTGTGGTGACTGTTGAGATGACAAGAGTTAGGATTTTAGTTCCCTAACCTGTATAAAGGTATGACGTACAAAGTGTGGTGACTGTTGAGATGACAAGAGTTAGGATTTTAGTTCCCTAACCTGTATAAACGTATGACGTACAACAGTTGGTGACTGTTTGAATGACAAGAGTTAGGATTTTAGTTCCCTAACCTGTATAAACGTATGACGTACAACAGTGTGGTGACTGTTGAGATGACAAGAGTTAGGATTTTAGTTCCCTAACCTGTATAAAGGTATGACGTACAACAGTGTGGTGACTGTTGAGATGACAAGAGTTAGGATTTTAGTTCCCTAACTGTATAAACGTATGACGACACAGTTGTGACTTGATGACAAATTTTCCTACGTATAAAGTATGACGTAAACAGTGTGGTGACTGTTGAGATGACAAGAGTTAGGATTTTAGTTCCCTAACCTGTATAAAGGATGACGTACAACAGTGTGGTGACTGTTGAGATGACAAGAGTTAGGTTATTTAGTATCTAACCAGTAAAAGTATGTCGTACAACAGTTTGTGACTGTTTAGTTGACAAGAGTTAGGATTTTAGTCCTAACCTTGTATAAAGTATGAGTACAACAGTTGGTGACTGTTAAGGATGACAAGTAGTAGGATTTAGTTCCCAAGATTGTATTATAGTTTAATGATAACAGTGTGGTGACTGTTTGAGGACAAGAGTTAGGATTAATAAGTTCTATCTGTTATAAAGTATAACGTACAACAAGTTGGTGACTGTTGATGACAAGAGTTAGGATTTTAGTTCCCTAACCTGTATAAAGTATGACGTACAACAGTGTGGTGACTGTTGAGATGACAAGAGTTAGGATTTTAGTTCCCTAACCTGTATAAAGTATGACGTACAACAGTGTGGTGACTGTTGAGATGACAAGAGTTAGGATTTTAGTTCCCTAACCTGTATAAAGTATGACGTAACACATTTGGTGACAAGTTGATGACAAGGTTAGTAAGGTTTTGAGTTCTCAATGTATAAATGGATGAGACGTACAAGTTGGTGATTTAGTGATAAAGGTTAGGATTTAGTTCCTAACCTGTATAAGGGTAGACGTACAAGAGTTGGTTTGTCTAGATGAAAAGTTAGATTAGTTCCCTGACTGTATAAGAAGAGTTAGAGTTTGGTGACTGTTGATGACAAGAGTTAGGATTATAGTTCGTACTTGAATAAAGGTAGGATTTTATCAACGTATAGGTGATGTTGATACAAGAGTGGATTTAGATTCCAAAGTTTAGTTAACTGAAGGTAGACGTACAAACAGTGTGGTGACTGTTGAGATACAAGAGTTGGATTTAGTTCCCTAACTGTTAAAGGTAGACGTACAACAGTGTGGTGACTGTTGAGATGACAAGAGTTAGGATTTTAGTTCCTAACCTGTATAAAGGTATACGTTACAACAGTGTGGTGACTGTTGAGATGACAAGAGTTAGGATTTTAGTTCCTAACCTGTATAAAGGTATGACGTACAACAGTGTGGTGACTGTTGAGATGACAAGAGTTAGGATTTTAGTTCTAACTGTATACGTATGACGTACAACAGTCTGGTGACTGTTTGATGACAAGAGTTGGATTTTAGTTCAATGATAAAGTATGAGTACAACACTGTGGTGATGTTGAGATGACAAGATTAGGATTTAGTTCAACTGTATAAAGTATGAGTTACAACATGGTGACTGTTGAGAAACAAGAGTAGGATTTTAGTCCTAACCTGTAAAAAGGTATACGTACAAAGTTGGACTGTTGAGTGACGAGTAGGATTTTTGTTCCCTAACCTGTTAAATTATGACGTACAACAGTCTGGTGACTGTTTGGATGACAAGAGTTAGGATTTTAGTTCCCTAACCTGTATAAAGGTATGACGTACAACAGTGTGGTGACTGTTGAGATGACAAGAGTGGATTTTAGTTCCCTAACCTGTATAAAGTTATGAGTTACAACAGTGTGGTGACTTGTTGAATGACAAGAGTTAGGATTTTAGTTCCCTATCCTGTATAAAGGTATGACGTTCAACAGTGTGGTGACTGTTGAGATGACAAGATTAGGATTTTAGTTCCTAATTATAAGGTATGACGTTACAACAGTGGTGACTGTTGAGAGACAAGAGTTAGGATTTTA
>JARQOC010002576.1:0-23746 GCA_033576535.1 Allobates femoralis | reverse complement strand
GGGGGGGCAGGAGGGAGCCGGCAGGGCAGAATGGAGGCGGGGGCAGGATGGAGCCAGGGGGGCAGGATGGAGCCGACATGGGGCAGGATGGAGCCGCGGGGGGGGCAAGATGGAGACATTAGAGCAGGATGGAGCCGATGGGGGGGGCAGGATGGAGCCGGTGTGGGGGCAGCAGGATGGAGCAAGCAGGGCAGGACGGTGGTGGGAGGGCAGGATGATGGAGTGCTCGGTAACGGGAGCAGTAGCAGGTGGTGTCCTGCTAGGACCTTGCTTGATGTCAGAATGACATCAGCTTTCGGCGCTGTGATTGGCCCGCTTGCGGTCATGTGATATGTGACGTGCATATCACATGACCACGAGCGAGCCAATCACAGTGCTGAATGCCGATGTCATTCTGATGCAAGGTCCTAGCAGAACACTGCCTGCTACTGCTCCCGGTTACTAAACACTCAGCGGAGAGGTAAGTATAACAATCTTTATTATTTTTAATGCGTTTGTCTTTATTTTACATTTGATTTCGCAGTGTATAATGCACTGTGAAATCAAATCACTAAAGAAGCAGGGGGCTGCGGTGAGCGGGAGCACAGACAGGGCAGAGGAGCGGGGTATGGAGCGCGAGCAGGACAGGAGGAACGGGGGGGGAAGCAAGGGCAGGGCAGAGGAGCGGGGTATGGAGCGCGGGCAGGCCTCTATCGAGCCGCTGTCGCCATGCTGCAAATGGGCGCAACATTCAAACTTTGAATTTGTGCGCCTATTTGCATAGTCTGCGCTCATTGGTGCCCACCTCCAGCGGGTACCAATGAGCGGCCTCTGTCTGGCGCGTGATTTCTGTGACCGACAGACGCCTTAGACAATTATATAGTAGATATCATGAAGCCAAAATAAAAAGCCGTTAAAATTTGTTTTTGGGGTAGCCTTAATATCCAGAATCAAAATGATAATGAAAAAAAACACATATATCTATTTGCGAGATTTATCTGCCTCATTTGGTCCTTGCAGTGCAGGTCTGTATACACCGTCCACCCTTTTGCTTTCCTGACTACGTTAATCGCTGTGGTATGGATCCTTGCAGCAGTTACTACCTTTTGCTTTGACGCTGGTTGTGTGCTACACAACACCCCCAAGGTGAGTGACTAATTAAATTTAGTCCACCAATGATAAGACCCTATTGCGCTTTTCTCTCCCTTTTTCCAGTTTTTAAAAACTTTACAACGTCATCTGTGACATCAGAGGAGAGGATCCCTGTGACGCAGATCTTACAAAAACATGTAACCAAGTTGACTCATTGTTATAGACATTTATAACCCATCATAATATTACTCTATCATTCATTTACAATCTTATATTTAAAACATAAAACAAAGAAGCTTTTCTCACTTTCCAGTCTCATAAAATAAAAAAAAATAAAAATAAAAATAAAAATGTTCCTATTAGGTGGTTAATTCGGGTTTAGAACCTGATGTCAGGCTGATTCTGGTTGTTGTTTACATTCCTTTGTATCAGGTTGCTGTGTCCTTTCAGCTATCATGGTTGTCTGACAGACCCATGGATCAAAAATGATTTTATGGGGTGCATTCTAAAACATGGCTATTCGATGTATATCTTATATATACAGCTGTTTTTTGTGAAGAATATGAAGTTCTGCTATAAGAATTGTTTGTTTGACGGTAAATAATTAAATCAATAACCATATATTATTATTAAACACTTCCTATGATTATAATCTGGTTCTCGAGTTGGAATAAATATCAGTCTTTATTATACTTGTCACTGAATAAAACATTTGTTGTAATCACGGTTATAAAAGAATTTTTGCTTTGTCTGCCTATTAATTTATTTATTTATTTTGGATCCTTTATGTACTCTGTGTGATCAAGTGGCGGACCTGACTCATTTGGTCCAGGATATGGCTTTGGAACAACACTAATGTGCATTCTCACAGACTCAGTTATGGGACCAGATTTCTCGTGCTTTGATTGCCCGTCAGAATCACTCTCTTTCGACTGCTATCATGACATCAGAACTGTCAGACGTATTCATGAGTTCTCCGGAACCTGTTGTAGCACTCCCTGACAAATTCTCTGGGAAGAAATACCAATTTAGCATTTTAGTGGAGCATTGTAAACTTTTGTTTACCTTGCTCCGTTGGTCATCAGGGAGTGAGTCACAGAGGGTGGGAATAATAATGTTATTTTTGCAAAGGGTCCTCAGACTTTGACATTTTAGGATAGATATATGAGCAACCTGACTGGGTACGGGTGGCAGAGACAAGGATCCTGAATTTGACACAGGGGAGCCGCGCAGGAGAAGATTATAGTACTGAGTTTTTTCAGTGATCTGCTGAGGTCCTGTGGAATGATTCTTCCCTCAGGGGTCAATTCCACAGGGGTCTTTCTGATTCTGTAAAGAAAGTTCTGGCTCTACATGCTCTGCCTGGCAGTTTGAAGGAGGCCATGACTCAGTGTATCCGCATGGATCAGAGGATATGGGAAAGATGTGAGATTCAACAAGAGGTTCCATTTTGTTCCCCTTGTCTGGTTCACTTACGTGAGATGGAACTTATGAAGGGTGCAGCAGCAAATCCGTGATGCTCAGTCATTGACTCCTTCCGATACCTCTGAATGCAAGTTGTTTGTCCCTGTGTACCTAAGATTATGTTTTTTGCAAGAATTTCATGATTGTTTGTTGAGCAGCTACTCTAGGGTCTCTGCTACCCATAAAGCTGTTGCTAGACTCTTTTGGTGTTCTGCCATGCATAGTGACATTAAAGATTTTGTATCATCTTGTGAAGCTTGCACACACGCCAAAGTACGTCATTGCCGGTCAGCCGGCTGGGGTATTGGCTCCATTGCCAATTCCAGGAACTCACTTGTCCATGGATTTCACCTCTGATTTGCCTCTGTCTGAGGGAAAGACTGCTATTTGGGTGATAGTTGACTGATTCAACAAACAAGCTCACTTCATTCTGTTATCTGTCTTGCCGAAAATCTCTCCAGACTGTTCATTGTTCATGTGGTACGGTTGCCTGGGATTCCTATAAATATTGTATCTGATAGGTGGAACAATTCATCTCTACATTTTGGGAGGGCTTTCTGTAAAAAGTTGAGGATTGATTTGTCCTTTTCCTCTGCTTATCTTCCCGAAATTCATGGTCAGACACAGAGGACAAATCAGTCTTTGGAACAAATGAAAAGGTGTTTTGTCACTGATCAGCCTGAGAATTGGTCATCATTTCTTCCTCTTGCTGAGTTTGCCATTAACAGTCCTTTTAATCAGTCCAGAGGGACCTTGCCGTTCTTTTGTAACTATGGGTTTCATCCCCATATTGGTGAGTTCTATAGCATAAATTCTGGATGTCCTGAGGTAGAGGTACCCATACAAAAGCTCGGGGTTGTCTAGAGGGAGGTTCAAATGAATATTGGAGTGGCTCAGCATTAGCAGAAACAGAGGGCAGATAGGAAATGGTCTTCTGGGGCAGCCTTCAAGGTGGGAGATAAGGATTGGCTATCCTCTTTATATATTAAACTGAAAGGGCTCTCGACAAAGTTAGGTCCTAGATTCATTGGTTTGTTTGAGATTACAGAGGTGATCAATCCAGTTGCCTTCAGTTTAAAATTCTTTAGTCTACGTATTTGTAATGTGTTCCACAGGTCATTGTTGATAAAGTTTATTCCCTCTGCTCTGTCTCCATTGCTTTCGTCTCCTCCACTGTCTATTGAGGAAGGCTTAGAATATGAGGTGCAAAGGATTGTTGATTCCAAAAAGTTTCAGAACTCTCTTCCTTACCTGGTTCATTGGGAGGGATATGGACCCGAAGAGAGATCCCGGGTTCCGGCCCATTCTATAAGGGCTGATTGGTTTAGTCAAAGCCTTATATCGGAGGTTTCCTGGGATACCTGGGGTCTGGTGGCCACCCTTGAAGAGGGGGTACTATCACAATCTCACACTGTTCCTTTTTTTGTTATATATTGTTATGGGTGTGGTTGAGCCGTCAGTCTGTTTTGTTGGTGTTGTGGCCACAGTAAATTTCACTTCCCTGTGATTAGTCTACTATTTAAGTATGCTGGTTTCTCTATCTGGTGTCAATTGTACACTTGCATTTGCTGTGTAGACTCTGGTTTATCCAAGCTCTGTTGCCTGACCCAGTCTGAACTTTTTTATGTTTGCCTAATTGTCTGACCCCTTGCCTGTGACCTGATTACTCTTTTGCCTTCTCCATAATTGCTGGTGTGACCTCCTGGTTAATCTGGCTTCTGCTCGTGTTTTGTACTTCATCTCTGGCAAATCCTTTTTATATTGCGCCCATTTCCTGGAACTAACCCCAGATTATTTGACCACTCCATGCCTTTATCCCAGAAGTAATGACTTGACATTTCTTACTCTTTTGTCATTATCTACATTCCCTGTGTCTATAGTTATTACAGTAGTGACACGCTTCACAAATACCATTTTTATTTACATGCAATTTTTTTATTGCACTTTTTTCAGTAAGAAAATATGGTTTTTTTTTTTATGCTTACTGAATGGGTTAACTAGTGTGACAGTTTTACAAATTGATCTGTTCCGGACTCGGCAATAAGAAATATGTGTACATTTTTTTATTTTTACATAAATATACAATCTTATTAGTATCTTTTTTATTTTTTTATTTTTTGTTATATCTTATGAGATTCTGATGGCATGGTGGCTCAGTGCTGCAGACTTGAAGCACTGGAGTCCTGGGGTCAAATCGCACCAAGGACAACATCTGCAAGGAGTTTGTATGTTCTCCCTGTGTTTGTGTGGGTTTCCTCTGGGCACACCGGTTTCCTCCCACATTTCAAAGACATACTGATAGGATGTTTAGATTGTGAGCTCCAATGGGGACAGCATTGCAAATGTATGTAAAGTGCTATAGATTTAATAGTGCTATATAAATGAATAAGTACCGTATATACTCGTGTATAAGCCGACCCGTGTATAAGCCGACCCCCCTACTTTTGCCCCCAAAACCTGGGAAAACCTATTGACTCGTGTATAAGCCGAGCGTGGACCCCAGCACAGGTATACAGCCCCCAGCAGTGTGGTATACAGCAGCCCCAGAGGTATATACAGCAGCCCCAGTGGTAGTATACAGCAGCAGCCCCAGTGGTATATACAGCAGCAGCCCCAGTGGTATATACAGCAGCCCCAGAGGTATATACAACCCCAGTGGTAGTATACAGCAGCCCCAGAGGTATATACAGCCCCAGTGGTAGTATACAGCAGCCCCAGTGGTATATACAGACCCAGTGGTAGTATACAGCAGCCCCAGAGGTAGTATACAGCCCCCCCCCATCAGTATACAGGCCACCCCACTTTGTGCACAATCCTGTAAAGGAAGAGATTAGTATACTTATCACTGTCCCACTGCCGCTGTCCCACCACCGCCATCGCGCTCATCCGTCTTCTTCCGGTTTCCTCCTCGGTCGCGCAGACAATGACGTCATTGCCTGCGCCGACCGGAGGAAGCCAGAAGAAGACGGATGAAGACGGAGGAGCGCAATGACGGCGGCAGGACAGCGGCAGCGGGACAGTGATAAGTATACTAATCTCTTCCTTTACAGGATTGTGCACAAGGCAGGGGGGCCTGTATACTGATGGGGGCTGGCCTGTATGCTGTATACACTGTATACAGTGTATACAGTATACAGTGACTCGCGTATAAGCCGAGGGGGGGACTTTTCAGCCTAATTTTTGGGCTGAAAAACTCGGCTTATACGCGAGTATATACGGTATTATTATTAAATATTTTTACATTTTCTTTTTAAACTTTGTTTTACTTAGTACCCTTACTTTGATTACTGGTGTAATGCTTGGCAATTGACCCACATTGCAATGTATTACACCTCTCAATGTAAGACAGACAGAATAATCCTGGTATCATTTCTAACATAATGAACTGATCCAAAGAGGTTTAAATCAAATTATATGAATTTTTTGTTTTTTATAGTTAATATTTCCCACAATACTGAAGCATCAGAGAACAGCCCAACATCCTTTTGTGTGGTTGAGCAAGTCTCCCCATAATGTCCTACAGAAATTACGTTTTATGAATTTCTAGCTCTTGCATAGTGGGTGTCCGTACCTGGAGCACAGTTTGTATAGAAGTGTCCCTCCACTGCCCCACTGGTCGGGACACCATAAACGAGTGTGTAGTATTCCTGTGGCTGAAGAATTGGGATGCTGTATAAAGGACCCTCATTACACACATCCACACACCCCCTAGGTAGGGGACCGTGGGTGGGCCCGCTGTAGGGAGGACCCAGTCCCATGTGAGGAGCGAAAGGGTAGAAAAGTGTGTGGGTGGGAGGAGCGTTAGACAGTTGGTGTGAGGAAGAGCTCCACTGAGGAGCAAGGAGTAGGAGATGGCGGAGGAGCTGTCAGAATAGAAAGGGACCCTAAGGGTACCAGGTGTTGTGGTGTGCCTGAATCCGGACGCAGTACGATTATCGGCCAGGGGGGTTCAGTTCTGGAATGGAGGACCGGCTCCAAGAGTGGTAAGGGTGTTCACTCCCGAGCCGTCGAACCTGAGGCATGAGCTTCTTTAGGGAGTCGTGGCCGACACCCGGCGCACACAGAAAAAGGCACCATATAGGATCCCGAGGGCTCAGAAAAGAGTCGCCCAGTTAGAAAGGATCAAAGGGAGCTGGCTTCAGGCTCTGCGTGCAAAGGCGCTGAGGAAGACAAGAGAGGGTACAGGAAGGAACAGGACAGGAACAGTAGGCATTCTATCGAGGGACCCAAGGGCAGCATCCTAATTTCCAGGGACTACCCAGGCTAGGAAGACCCGACTGTATTTAAAGAACTGCCAGTAAACCCGTTGTGAGTAATAAACTGTGTGCTGTGCTTTATTCGCCTGTGCCTGAAGATCTGCTGACCGTAGCACAAGAAAAACGGGTAACAGGGCCAGCCGTAGCTGTGCCCCTGTGTGAATAAAAGACTGTGCCATAACTCCCATCATCCACTACTGCCCCAGGGATTCCGTTCCACCTACGGAGAGCGAAACCATCTTGCTGCTTTACCATCACCCCGGAGGTCTATTCCGCAGCGCCAGTGACATTACCGTAGCCGTAGGTGGTGTCACAAATCACCATTTTTGTTATTTTCATTTAGTGTTCCCCTTTTTAGCGACAACCAGGGCCACTGGACCGGGCAACAAGCCCCTGACATCCCCAGTGAACTATAACACCCAGAATCGGGTACCCCACGGCCTTGGGGTGGGTCATATGTTCTTATGGTGAGCAGGATCCTTCATTACTTTCATTTATAGAGTGCTACCTTTGATGATCAATAGGATCTTGTCTCTCTCCTGTAAAATGTAATCCTTTTTGGTTAAAGGCGTTCTCATTCTCTTATTAATAAAGTGTTAACACTTATGGTCAGCTGGGTTATCTGCCTACTCAGAAACCAAAATGAACAAAAGTCTAAAAAACTTACTAAAGAGAATCCAAATCCAATACTGAATGCACAGGCAAGATGCAGTAGGCCTCCTTTATAAAGGTGGGAGCAGCAAAGGTCTTGTATCAGTTTATTGTTTTACACACCTTACACATATTTAGCAGGGTGCAGTAGAGCCTTTTGAATTTAGGTTGGGTAAACTGGTAAGCCTGTCCAGTACGATGTATTTATATAGTGCTGGCCAGCCCCCATAAGCTGTGAGTTTTGATGACATTAATAGGCTACGAGTCAGACACTGTGCATTACACTCATCTGTGTGAAACTGACTCCCTATTGCAGATTTATTTATGTTCATGGTTCATGCTAGCAGCCACCTCCCCCTCACATTTCGGAGGATTGTGAGTGGCTATTGTTTCGACCAGAGCTGGGGTGCGTGGGGTACTCGGTCACCGGGGCTTCTGTGTGGGATGTCACGGGTGGTCGGTATCCCCGGTGCCGTGCCCTGGCGAACAATTATACCAGGTGTTGTTGGTAAACGGTGGGGTGAAAGGGGTTATTTACAGGGGAACGTGACGCCACCTGTAGAGTCCGGTAAGGTGGTACCGGCGCTGCCAGCCGGCCGCTGAGGTGATGGAGGGGGCAGCAGTGTGTGGTACAGCTCCCCACAGGTGGAGCTTTACCTCAGGGCAGCTATGATGGTATATGAGACGGTGAGGGAGGACAGTGATGTTAAATGGTGGTGCAGTTCTTACCCTTCTGCTGTTGATGTTGATGATGATGAGTCCTTTGAGCTGCGGCAGGAAGAATAACAGAAACCAGTTCTTGTTTAACTTTGCTTTACTCGGTACCGGATGATGATATAACAATACACGGTACAGTTTGGTTTAGAGGGTTGTCACCAACTCAGGATTTTCCTCTTAAGGAGTCTATAGATGTTCCTTCTTTGTCTTTCAGGGTTTCTATTCTCTTTCTAGATCTTTCCTTCTTTCCCACCTTCGCAGAGCTCACCCGCCAGTCCTGCAGTCTGTTTCTAGTAGGCTTAATTTGACTATTACCGGTCCAAATGGGAACAGCAGGAACGCACAAGTTTCCCACCTGACACCGGGTTTCAGTCTTTCCTCACTAGTGTGGAACCGTCTTTTGGGCATGAGGGGTGAGGTACCTTGTGGTGCTGTCAGCAACCCGGTCTGGTTGGGCCTGCAGCTCGTCGGCTTCGCAGTCAGGGCTGAACTCCTGGCTGCCTCGGTTGTCCGTGTCACCTGTGAACCCTCAACATGACCAGCTGGTTCCTACCAGTCAGGGTCAGTTGCCATCTGTCCTGGGCCCCCACATATAGATGGGGTACCCTCCACTCAGCTCAGGCTGCCAGGCGTGACCACACTGTCTGCCTTCCCAACGCCGTCTGAGGTAAATTCCTAACTGTCACTCTAACTCTATCCTAAGCTCCGCCCACCACCTGTGGAACCTACCATAAAGTCAGTTTCCCCTACACTAAGTGGTGTGGTCCTAGGTGAGTGCTAAAAATAGACTCCATAAGCATTAAATCGTAACCTGGCAACTTACAAGTAAAAACACATTTTATATTCAAGTGTAATACCATTCTGTGGCGCATATCTGCAGGGGCGCCACACACCCCCTTGGTGAAACACACCCGTCCGCGGGTGTCAAACCAAACCTGGAATAAAATGCATGTTACATATAACATTGAACATTTAAAACATTTTTATTAACAGGTGAACCAGGTAACTTTCAAACATAAAATAACAAAATCTTACGTTCATTTGTATTCTTCCTTTGCAGGAGGCTCAGTTCTTATAACGTTGCATTTAACTAATAAACTTTGACTATAGTCTAGTCCTTGTTGGTCCAACGGGGACCAGGTAACATATCTCTGATTATTGAACAGAGTCTTAAAAATGAAAAATTTTCAAAAACCAAAGAAAAATAAGAAAACAGGTTACCAGTCCATACAGCGCTAGTCCATCCGCTGCAGGCTGTTTAAGGGGTGTTGAAACAGGGATTTGCCACTACCAGTCCTGTGGCTATGGTCCATTTTAAAAATAAGAAAAAGGGAAAGTTCAAGAGTCCAACAGGTTAAGTCTTTTAGGAATTAAAAATCATAACTATATACAATCAAATAACAAATGTATTTCAACAATTAAACCAAACTTTACACTTTCAACAGTGCAATACCGGGTTAACTTTTATGATTTAACTTTACTAACCCGGATTGCAAACCAACCCCTGGGACCTGCGTGACGTTCGTAGGTGATCACATCACCACGATACAAGTCCCGTTCTGGATGGCCCTGGGGTAAGTGTTCCTCTACATTCCTCCGACCCACATGGACTTCTTGGTAAAGCCCCTCCTCATTGGCAAAACCATACCCGGTATAAAGATTGAAGGTGGTAACTACCCCCCGTTTACGCTGATCTATAGGCAGTGGGGGTTGGTTACGGGCCATAACACGAGCCTGACGGGTCTCAAATTCATTTGAATACCACACCTCGCGTCTCCGATGTCGTTCAGCCTCATCATCGGGTTCAGGTTCGGTAAACCAAGGACGGCCCACCGGTTGCCATGTTTGTTCGCTGCTCTCAGTACGCAACGCTGCTCTCCTCCCTTGACTCGTCGCTGTTTGTGCTGGTACCGCGACCCTCCATGACTCGCGGGGTCCGGCCTCCTCATTGCCGCCGACAGCTCCTTCCTCCTCTCTGACACCGACCTGGTCACCGCTATACTCCTCCGGCTCTTCCGGTCTCGGCTCAGGCTCTTCGAAGAACTGAATGAGGTCTCTCACCTCAACGGCTCTCTCTTCTCCGGACTCCACAAAGGGCACACGAACCGGTTCCAAGATGTCCACCAGCTGTTCAGGGGTCACCAGGCGGTCGGTTTGAGTAGCCACCGACACCCGGAGTTCCCGTTCTCTTTGTGCTGCTGCTCGTTGTCTACGATTTAACTGGAGTACCATCTCTAGTCCCCAGCGTCGGACGGTCCACTCGGTCACTTCCCGTATTTGGGTTTGTAAGTCTTCCAAGGCAGTCCTCCAAAAGGTACCTTCCTCACCGTCCATCTCTCGTAGCAACACTCCCGGTTCCGCGCGGTCCATTAAGATGTCCTGTTCAATCTCTCTCACCAGTTGTTTGAAACTGGGAACAGCCATAACCACACACCCGGTCTCTGGTAACTGGAACAGGTCTGGAGCCTTAACAGGTATCACGCTTCTGCTCCAGACCGCACCCTGTTTAGTTCTTATAGTCCATAACCGGTGTGGGCTGGCGCTCGACCCACCCCCTTGGTTGATTGAGAGCAATGGGGGCGGGGAGACTTTTTGGCACCTCTTGTATAGCCTATGTTTGTTGAAGGGCCGAGGCACGCCCCTAGGCCAACACATTGTTGTTGCTGCACTTTTAAGCCCGCCCACCACGAAGTTTCTGTGGGCAACTCCTTCGGGCTTTTCCGGAGCCCGCCACTGCCTTCGTCACTCCTCGGCAGAGCGGAGGGGGCGGGGCTTATCTTCCCGCTCTTTCTCCTGCTGTGACGCAGTTTGAATTTCTGAGGCGATGTAATGGCGGCTCGGCTCAATTCTTATAATCCACACAGTTAAACAGTAATAAAGTTCTTAAGGCACACTTCACCTGGTAAATACCAGGCTGGTTTGAATCCTGTTCGTGACGCCAATTTGTTTCGACCAGAGCTGGGGTGCGTGGGGTACTCGGTCACCGGGGCTTCTGTGTGGGATGTCACGGGTGGTCGGTATCCCCGGTGCCGTGCCCTGGCGAACAATTATACCAGGTGTTGTTGGTAAACGGTGGGGGTGAAAGGGGTTATTTACAGGGGAACGTGACGCCACCTGTAGAGTCCGGTAAGGTGGTACCGGCGCTGCCAGCCGGCCGCTGAGGTGATGGAGGGGGCAGCAGTGTGTGGTACAGCTCCCCACAGGTGGAGCTTTACCTCAGGGCAGCTATGATGGTATATGAGACGGTGAGGGAGGACAGTGATGTTAAATGGTGGTGCAGTTCTTACCCTTCTGCTGTTGATGTTGATGATGATGAGTCCTTTGAGCTGCGGCAGGAAGAATAACAGAAACCAGTTCTTGTTTAACTTTGCTTTACTCGGTACCGGATGATGATATAACAATACACGGTACAGTTTGGTTTAGAGGGTTGTCACCAACTCAGGATTTTCCTCTTAAGGAGTCTATAGATGTTCCTTCTTTGTCTTTCAGGGTTTCTATTCTCTTTCTAGATCTTTCCTTCTTTCCCACCTTCGCAGAGCTCACCCGCCAGTCCTGCAGTCTGTTTCTAGTAGGCTTAATTTGACTATTACCGGTCCAAATGGGAACAGCAGGAACGCACAAGTTTCCCACCTGACACCGGGTTTCAGTCTTTCCTCACTAGTGTGGAACCGTCTTTTGGGCATGAGGGGTGAGGTACCTTGTGGTGCTGTCAGCAACCCGGTCTGGTTGGGCCTGCAGCTCGTCGGCTTCGCAGTCAGGGCTGAACTCCTGGCTGCCTCGGTTGTCCGTGTCACCTGTGAACCCTCAACATGACCAGCTGGTTCCTACCAGTCAGGGTCAGTTGCCATCTGTCCTGGGCCCCCACATATAGATGGGGTACCCTCCACTCAGCTCAGGCTGCCAGGCGTGACCACACTGTCTGCCTTCCCAACGCCGTCTGAGGTAAATTCCTAACTGTCACTCTAACTCTATCCTAAGCTCCGCCCACCACCTGTGGAACCTACCATAAAGTCAGTTTCCCCTACACTAAGTGGTGTGGTCCTAGGTGAGTGCTAAAAATAGACTCCATAAGCATTAAATCGTAACCTGGCAACTTACAAGTAAAAACACATTTTATATTCAAGTGTAATACCATTCTGTGGCGCATATCTGCAGGGGCGCCACACTATCATCAGCATCTTGCACCTGTAATTCTCCCACATTATAATAGAGGCCTACTGCATGCTACCAGTGCAGTCAGTATTAGATTTGGCTTCACTTGGTAAGTTCTTTGTCTACTCAACCACAAGAATATTTTCAAATCGATTACAAGGATTCAATAATTGATTGTTGCAAAATTATTCACCACAAATCAAATTTTGGGTGAAATAGATATGATGGTAAGAGAGAAATAAAAGTTCTAGAGATGATACATTTTTTTCTTTTTAGTTTTTACTTTGTTTTAATGATTCTTAGGCTGTGTTCACATGCTGCCTAAACGCCGTGCTTTTTTCGGCCGTGCTTTTACCCAAAAGCATATCTACATCTGCATTTCCCTGGCAAAGTGAATGGAAATTCACTTTTGCCCATTCAGACGCTGCACAATTTGTGGACTCGCTTTAGGGGTTGAAAATGCGTCCAAAAAAACTATGAACATGTCAATTCTTTGCGCCAAAAGGTACGCGCTTCCTCCCATAGGCCACATTATAAGCACTTGAATACACATTGTTGTTCAGATAATGCTCTATTCCAACGCCTATAAGCACGGGTGCAGGAGGAGAAGCAGGAAGTGATGTC
Source organism: Allobates femoralis (assembly GCA_033576535.1). Taxonomy (NCBI): domain Eukaryota; kingdom Metazoa; phylum Chordata; class Amphibia; order Anura; family Aromobatidae; genus Allobates; species Allobates femoralis. The sequence continues at coordinate 10,811 of JARQOC010002576.1, read as the reverse complement.
ACAGGGGGCAGGAATAAACCTGTTCCCGTGTTACATGTATCTACTTTCACTTTAGCAGTGTATGTACATACACTGTTAAATCAAATAAAATAAATTAATTGTAAAAAATAAAAAAATAAAAAATAAAATACCTCTCCGCAGACTGTCCTGGAAAGTCCAATCGCTGCAAAAACCTGCATCAGCTGACTGGGCGGCAAACAGATCAGCTGATGTGTCACCTAACTGCATTAGCTGAGTGGTTTAAACCGCCCGCCAAAACCGCTCAGCTAATGTGTCATCTGACAACATCAGCTGAGCGTTTAAACCGCCCACCAAAATCGATCAACTGATGTGTCAGCTGATCGGTTTTGGCGGGCGGTTTAATTGCTCAGCTGATGTGTCAGCTGAGACCAAAAAATAATTAAATAATAAATAAAATAAAAATAATATTAAAAAATAATAAAGTAATAACAATAAAATAATATAGTAGATAAAAAAAAAATAATAAAATAATACAATAAAAAAATGAAATAGGGCTCCCCTGTATCTCTATAACATGAAATGGAGAACAGGAAATTACATCAGAGACTCTTTTTCACTGTCCTTGTGGACAATGCAGAAAACAACACATCCTTAAAAAAGCGCATCAAAAAAAGCAGCATGTGAATGCCGCCTTGAGGAGTTTCAATGTTTCTTGTTTCTTTTTTCAGATTTTGACCTTTATTGTTGAAATCAGTGGCAAAATTTATGTAAATTCATTCACTTAATTTAATTTATTATCACTACCATAATTGTAATATGAGCAGTAACTGTATTATCTATATTGGTATTAGTTTCCTTTTGCACATTTAAAGCCCTTGCTTTAAGTAATTTTTATCATTTTAATTTAACTTTAATAATTATGCCATACACGGAAACACCTATACTTAAAACCACCTCATGGATTTTAGTTTCCAGATGCATACAATAAATTTTGAGCAGCAAAAGTATTTACATCTAGTCTTTTTTTAATGATTATTTAACACTGAACTTATTTTTTAATATGCTGTGTAAGGTACAATGAAGACATTAATAATGAGGTTGCTGTACTACAGAGACTAAATTATTAACTGAAGACAAGACTTGTGTGAGAAAGTTATTATTCACTTGTATTTTGTAGACAGAATTTATAATAATAGTGTTAGGGAATTTTTAACTAATAAAACTGTTAAAATTCAAGCGAGATGTTATTGTTTGCCTAGAGATGCTAGGAGCCGCCTGCTGTATTTTAACCCTAGAATGCGTGACGACATAAATCTACACTTTTATGTAATGGGGGCCTTTTAGGCAAATCATATGGAGAAACTCACATAAATAACTTTTACAAGTTTATTTAAAAACTGCAACATAAGATATGAATAATGCACAACATATTCATTATAATTTTTTGAAGAAGACACCAAAAAAATATTTTTTTTAAATTTCAAACAAAGATATGAAAAACACACAAAGGTGTATAAATCTAGAGTAAACTAGCTGCAGCTACGTTTCTTTTCTAACTTTTTCTTTTCAATTTTATTGGTCTTCCAAACAATTTTCACATGTTATCTTTTCTGAAGAATGTTCTTTACAGACATTTTCCCCACAAGTGGTACAAGATCGCTCAGTTTTCCTCTCTAAGTTCTTGGACAAATGAAACAACGCTTTCGTTTTCTTTCTCCTGGCCCTGGATTATCCTGAAACTGTACTCCACACTGTTTCATTGCTTCTTTATTTTACTTTGAAATTAAAGGGTGAAAGGTTGAAGGGGTTAAAACTTAACCTTTATTTGTCATCCCATTAAAATGACTATAGAGTCAATAAAAATATATAAAAACTACAAATAGTGCAAGATAGCACTGTGACTGTCACCAGTGTCAGTGATATAAAACTATTCTTGTATAATCTCCGCTGCGTCGCTTCCGGTGACGCGGAACAACACGCGACTGCTATGAGCAGTCATAAATACCGGGAAATGACCACGGCGGGTTGCTCAAACCATAGATGCCATGCACAGCTAGGCTGGGTAAGTGTTACCAGTGTTGAGGGCATGGAGGGTGGTATAACTACAATTGGGAAACAGGATTGAGCATTGTTGCAGTGTATCCGGTGTACTAATGTAAACTTTTTGCACTGCTTCAGGCATCAAAACCTTGCCATAGACCACAAGGGGGAATTGCAGCGGTGTAGCGGTCCCTGCTTCCAGAAAACCATGACTCCCCTGATGGCTGGGAGAAGAGAGCAACTCAGAGTTCTGTGAGGTTGATGAGACTCCTACTCGAGGAGGAAAGAAAGCAGCTGTCAAAATTAGACGAGTCCCTTAAAGAACAGAAAGAAATAACAAAAAAATTCTCAGGGGAAGCTGATTTTCCTAACAAGGAACTTGCGTTACAGAACGTGATTCAGAAGTTTCAATACCATCTCAAGGAGAGAAAGCATAAGTTTTATCTCCGAGACGTACAAGACTTCAAAAACAATCGCGCGTACGTGTACATACCAAGAGGGACGGGAGCACAACCTAATAAAGAACCGGAGGATTACTCCACTGACACGGATAAATCTGAAGCTGAAGGGAGGAACGGAGGTAGACCAGGCAAGCCGAACAGAGGTGGTAAGAATAATAAGAAAGGCAGGGGAGGAGGACGGGGAGGGAAGGGATCTCAACCCAACCACCCCCCACCAAACACCCCGAGACCTGGGGGTAGTTTTTTAGATCCGGCTTATCACCTGAGGAATCGGCCAGGCCAGGTACCTCCTCCGACCCCAATCTAATTAAAAAACTGCAGGTCATTAATTTGTCTCTTAAACAATTGAATCCATCAGAAATGGCAGTGTTAAGTAGAGGTCTATCTTATGTTCCAACTACGGATTTAAATAAATTCGAGTTGATAAAGGACCTCAACCTATTCGCACGTAAGCTGCGGTGGAGGAAATACTTTGCCAAAGAAGACAAAAAGACCTGTAGAGATTTGGGGGTCCCTGATTAACTTCTAGAAGACATAAGACTATTGTTCAACTTGGATAGCCCTGACCATACCACTAGTGGGGTGGGTCCTTTTACAGACCTTAAAAATAAGAGCACTCGCATGCCCCCCCAACAGGGGATCTCAGTTCTATTGATATCTTTATCAACATGGTGTCAAAAGAGATCCAAAACCTGGATAAAAGCCAACTGGGGTGGAGAGAGCACAATCTCACAAAGAGTGATATAGCTAGTTTAACCGCCCTAGAGTCTGATAAGACCATAACTATAAAACCGTCAGACAAGGGCAGAAACATAGTTATAATGGATACTGACAGGTATGTCGAGATGTGCAATGGCATTTTACAGGACAGGTCAAATTATGACATCCTAGCGAGTAGCCCCACAAAAACTTTCAGAGATGAACTCAAAGTCCTTTTAGATGGAGGTCTCCAAGAGGGCATCATAGACAAAAAGGAATATGATTTCCTTTACCCTGATCACCCGGTGTTGGCAACCTTTTATTGCCTACCAAAAGTTCATAAGGGTACCACCCCCTTAAAAGGAAGACCGATAGTTTCCGGAATCGGAAGCCTCACTCAAAATCTAGGTGTATATGTGGACAAGATCTTAAGGCCATTTGTGGTCTCCCTAGACTCCTATTTGAGAGACACTACTGATCTACTCAGGAAAATTGAGGGTATTACCTTGGAAGAGGATATGCTGCTATGCAGCATTGACGTTGAGGCCCTATATTCCTCTACACATCACGACAAGGGGTTGGAGGCGGTAAGGTATTACCTGAGGAGCAGGGGGACACAATTTGAGAGGCATAATAAATTTGTCATGGACATGCTGGAATTCTGTCTGACAAAAAACGTGTTTACGTTCTGCGGTAAGTACTTCCACCAGCTTAGGTGCACAGCGATGGGGAGTTCCATGGCCCCATCGTATGCTAATCTGCTCCTGGGCTGGTGGGAGGAAACCCCAGTTTTTGGCGAAACACCACCCCTAAATGTCGAAAAGGTGATCCTGTGGACCCAGGTTCATCAACGACATTTTTGTGATATGGAGGGGAACCGAGGAGGAGTTCAGTACTGTAGTCGATGACCTAAACAAGAATTATCTGGGTCTACGTTTCACCTTTGAAACGAGTAAGATGAGACTTCCCTTTCTGGACATTCTAATCGAGAGGGATAGACAAGGTGGTCTACAAACGAGTACCTTTAGGAAGGAAACGGCCACCAACTCCCTCTTACGGTGCGATAGCAGTCATCCAGTCAGCCAAAAGAAGGGGATACCCAAGAGCCAAATGTTGAGAATGAGGAGAAATTGCTCCACAGAGGAAACTTTTGACTCTCAGGCTGAGGATCTCAAAAAACGACTGAAAGAAAGGGGATACCCGAAAAAGATAGTAAAAAAGGCATGGAGTGAGGTAAAGGGGATGGACAGAACTAAACTTCTGACACCAAAAATAAAACCACCAGACGGGAGGAGGATAATGAAATCAGTCTAATCACTACTTTCACCAGTGGGGCAGACCGGGTAAGGGGATTCTTGCCAAATTTTAGCCCATATTAAGAATGGACAGTGACCTTAGTCCATTCATCCCAGAAACACCTAGGATCACTTACAAAAAGGCGAGATCACTGAGAGATAGATTGGTGCACAGCCATTATGAAAATAACAAAAATTGGCTGAGATCTAACCTTAAGGGCTGTTACAAATGTGGTGTCACGCCAACACAGGCGGAGGGAACAAAGAGACCCACTGGACCACAGAGTCTGTGGATGCCGACGCCAGAAACACGCTGGAGACAGAAGGCAGGTTAAGGAGTTTTATTTATAATAACAAAAGGAGACACGGAGCCCTTGAGAGGGCCTCAGGGTCAGAGCCACCAGAACCTCCCACCGAAACCCTGCGACCTTGACCCCTGTACAGGGATATGACTCAGCGCAACGTGGGAGGACCGATGACCCCGGAGCCTGTTAACCGACTGCCAGGCGGCACACAGTGAGAAAGGAGGCACGAGTGGTGTAGGGATCCTCCGGCAGCAGCTGGTGACGTCTGTAGCTGGAAATCAGAATAACCGGCAGGACTGGACCCCTCTGAAAGAAAACAGAACACAGTGTAAGCAATAAGTAAGGAAACCACTAAAGCTAGCCAGACCTGGACAAGAGCTCAAGGAGCACAGTAGAACGCCCAGGCACTGGCTGAATGCAGGAATTAAACTTATATATCCACCCCTCAGCAGCGATTGGCTGAGAGGTGTGATTGGGAAGGACACACTGGCCCTTTAAGAGAGTGCACGAGGGGGCGCCCGCCCCCTATGTGCACTACCAGGAAGACAGGAGGACAGAGGAGGGCTGGAATCTGCAGCAGCTGGAGGGGAGGACAGGGGAACGCGACCCAGACCGGCACGGCGGCGGAACACAGAGCGGGACCCCCGGTGCAGCAGGTGAGTGGCAGAAGCAGGAGCTGGCACCGACCGAGCGGCAGCAGGCGCAGGCTGGGAAGGGACAGTGACATGTGGGAGGTGTGTCGCATATAGCTCGGTAGAAACAACTAAGTACTTTGAAAACAGTTATGATGGTAAGCAATATCAGATAAGATCTTTCATCAACTGTAAAACAAGGGGATTAATCTACAAAGCAGTGTGCCCGTGTGGGAAGGAGTACGTGGGTAAAACGATCATGGAGTTCAAGAAAAGGATTGGAGAACATAGAGGGGATATAAGACACAAACGAGACACCCCCATTGGCCGCTATGTGAACGCAGCGCATGAAGGTGACGAGACCTGTATGCGTTTTACTGGGATCGATCATATCCCCCCCCAGTACGAGGCGGAGACTGGGACGGAAAAATCCTAAGAAAATAATGTTTTTGGATCTTTACCCTGGGACAGTAGCCCCGAGAGGCTTAAATGAAGCTCTGTCCTATACTCCATTCTTGGGGGCACACTAGAACAGGGAAAGTGTAGGAGGGAAAGACAACGTTGAGTGGGGGCGCCGACTCCGTACATTGGGTGCCCACCTCCACGGCTAGGCAGGGATAGTCCAAATGTGTATAGGATACCTGTAGTGGGGAGGGAATGGACACTTTGGTGCGGTTTCTGGGTCCTATCTTCCTTCACTGTACCCCATTACGAACTCTCTCCGCTATGCCAAAATGGGAGATCTTGGTTATTGCAAGTATACATCATGCACCATAATCTCAAATTGTGAGCCTTTATACCCCTCCCCCCTCGGCCTGGTCTGCAGCCGCTGGGAAATGTACGATTGGATTGGGAATATGGACTTTGAAGTGGGCAATCTCTATTAGGAGCACTCCATAAAACGCAAGTATAAAATAATTGGGAAGTGTAATATAATGTACTGATGCGACAGGAATTCCTTTAATACCCTTTTGGGAAACACAGAGAAACCTCTGTTTGGATAGGAGATCTCTGATGTAAAGGAATGTATGTGAGGAGGCGATCCCCGCATTTCTGAGAGGCTCTGCCCCCTGGAGGGAGTGACTACACCTCACACTCACTCCCAAACAATGAGTTTAATCTAGGAAGCGGTGTGGAACGCATATGCGTTCCACGTCGCCGGAGCGACGTAAAGTGGAACGCGCGTGCGTTCCACATCGCCTGAGCGACGTGACGCGGCGACGCATCTCCGCTGCGTCACTTCCGGCGATGCGGAACAACACGCGACTGCTATGCGCAGTCATAAATAGCTGGAAATGACCGCGGCGGGTTGTTCAAACCACAGATGCCATGCACAGCTAGGCTGGGTAAGTGTTACCAGTGGTGAGGGCATGGTGGGTGGTATAACTACAATTGGGAAACAGGATTGAGCATTGTTGCAGTGTATCCGGTGTACTAATGTAAACTTTTTGCACTGCTTCAGGCATCAAAACCTTGCCATAGACCACAAGGGGGACTTGCAGCGGTGTAGCGGCCCTGTTTCTAGAAAACCATGACTCCCCTGATGAGAGTTTGACATGAAATGCGTCGGAAGGAAGGACGTGGTGGCATATATAAAATGAACAACCCTATACACTATGACCCTGTGATTATACAGGGATAGTTTTATATCACTGACACTGGTGACAGTCACAGTGCTATCTTGCACTATTTGTAGTTTTTATATATTTTTATTGACTCTATAGTAATTTTAATGGGATGACAAATAAAGGTTAAGTTTTAACCCCTTCAACCTTTCACCCTTTAATTTCATAATATTGTTGGGCCATTGCTTCACTTTACTGGTGTAGTAAGCCCTATACCCTGCTATCACTACTATAAATTTATTTTGCTTTGGCAAGGATTTCATGTTGCTTCACTCCATCATGTGAGGCATTACAAGTTCATGGCAAAGGTCCTTCAGGAATAGGCATCTCCTGTCCTTCCTCCTTGCATGGAATTCTGGATGAGTTTCTGTATAAACTACTAACCTACTCTTTGACAGCATTTAATCTGGCTTCCTCCCCACCATTTCACCAAAACTGGCTTAAGCAAAATTACTAACGACCTACTTACCGCTAAAGCTAACAGACATTTCTCTATATTCCTTCTAGACCTGGCCTCTGCCTTCCATAAAGTCGACTACTCCCTCCTACTACAGATCCTCTCTTCCATTGGTATCACTGACCTTGCCCTACCCTGGATCTCCTCATACCTTTCCGACCACACAATTAGCATCTCCTACTCCCACTCCACCTCCTTATCCCATCCCCTCTAGGTTGTGGTTCCTCAAGGCTCTCTCCTGGGACCCCTACTCAAAGTCTCATGGCTTTCAATACCATCTATATGCTGATGTCACTCAGATATACTTTTCTGGCCCAGACATCACCGCTTTGCTGTCCAGAATATCGCAGTGTCTATCAGCTATATCTTCCTTTTTCACCTCTCGCTTCCTAAAACTCATCATTTTCCTTCATCTCATCCACCTTCTCTACCCGATCTATCTTTGACAATAAATGATGTCTTGCTTTGCCCTGTTCTGGAAGTCCACTGCCTCGGAGTAACCCTTAACCCTGCCTTATCCTTCAAACCACACATTCAAACTCTTGTCAGCTCCTGCCGCCTCCAACCCAAAAATATTTCCACAATCCATCTTTATTTCAACCCCCAATATACTAAAATAATAGTGCATGCCCTCATCTTCTCCTGCCTTGACTACTGCAACATCCCCTTCTGTGGCCTCCCTGATAACACTCTCACACTTCTCCAGTCTATCCTTATCTCTGCTGCCAGACTAATCCACCTCTCTCCTCACTACTCCTCCTCTTCTACCCTCTGCAAATCTCTTCATTTGCTCCCAGTTTTCCAAGGTATCCATTTCGAACAACTAACATTGACTTACAAAGCCATCTACAGTTTATACTTTTCTCATCCAACTGCCTACAAGACTGCTTCCGAGCCACCCCCATTCTCTGAATTAATATGACTTAAGATTCATGTCAGAATAAAGCCCCAATCTACTGATGCTGCATTTTGGAATGATTGCTCCTCATAAGTGCAGTGTATGGGCTCTGATATGGCTGTATGAGAAGCTAAAATAAGGTCTGAGGGTAATAGCTGTTTTCCTTATTGAGATCAATCTGTCTTCTAGAAGTGAGGAGTCTTTTAGCTGCAATGTTCGTCTGGGAAATATACAAATTGTAACTTCAGTGAGTAAGTAGACAAACTGTTGTGACACCTATTGGGGGTAGTAATACACATCGTCTGCAGATTATTGCTCTGATCTGACACAAATCCAAAGTCATATTAAAAGGCTTGTTAAAAAGTCAATTATGACTTTTAGGATTGCTACCTCCAACAGGTGGCACTAGAGTCATTCTACCTCCTCACTGAACTAACAATTTGCATATTTACCAGAGGAGCATTGCAGCTAAAAGACTTCTCACTGCTGGCAGGCAGATTGATTTCCATAAGGAGAATAGCTATTCCTGCAGACAGCAGTCATCCATGCACTGGTGAAAGTGTAACAAGTGGTGCCATCATAAACATTACTGCAGTTTAGACTTCAGGGGTCGCACAAGGAATAATCCCACAAGTTTGAACTGTGCTGCACTCCTTGATGTAACCACTCCTCACATGTGCTATCTCATCATACCGGAGAGATATATTTGCTACTTTTTGCACGATATTGCGGCTCTCACAAGACATCTAATGATACAAATTACCCCACTGAGGTTATCTCAGGTCACACAGTAGAATTCCCTTCTGCGTGGTACCTACTGTGCAACCTGAGACAACCTTAGAGAAGTCATGAGGATATTTAAGGTTCATGAGCAAGCCCGGAAGCATGGGGGCTACAGTGCAGAAGCTTGCAAAGTAGTGGTGTAGGATGATAATATCTTTGCCAAAACAGGGGGGTTCCACTGTAAAATGGTTTGAGCAGTGCTTGACTGCTTTTGGACCCCTTTGAAGGTGATTTCTAGGCTAATGATTTTGCATCTCATTGATTTGAATGGAGTTCAGAAATTCAGTGAACTGTTCGGCACTGGAGAGTTCTGAAGTGGCTATCAATGTGTACTGATTTTAATTTGAACACCTGTAGAAAAATTAAAATTTCTGTTGGGAGAATGCACCCTTCAAATATGAGTGACCTGGAGCTGTTTGCAAAATAAGAGGGGTCCAAAATTCCTGTTGAAAAGTGTAAGATGTTTGTTTATAGTTATAGTAATAAATTGATTGCAGTTATTTATTCCAACTGAAGTTCAACCAAATATTAATTTGAGTTTTCAAACACTTTTGACTGGCCCATTTTTGGAGTTTTTTGTGAAAATATGTTTCATTTTCCATTTTTCTTTGTTTTTTATGTTATTCCATTACATGCAAAAGAAATAAACATGTGTATGACAAAACATGTGTAATTCGTTATTTTCTGGAACACTTTCAAGGTTGCCACTACTTTTCACCATGACAGTATTTCATATCTCAGTCTGTATTACTAGTTGTAGATGTCTAAAAAATAGAGGTGCTAACAATAAGAGTTGTAGACCTTTATATGTAAGGAAAACATGAAGAATATATTTTTAATATAGCATAAAGTCACTGCTGCCATTTTAATGCATTGTTATACTGTGCTGAAAAAAGCATTTGGTAAAGTAGAATAAATTATTGCTCTAGTTGTGCATGTTAACTTATTACAATATACTAACAGAAATTGTTTTATTATATAATAGAATTTAAACTTTCTGTGAGATTTGTCACAGATTACGACCAATGTTCTATTTAGGCTAAGGCGGCCGTCACACGCATCAATTTCTTGAACGATATCGCTTAAGCGATCTGCTTTTTGGTCGCTTAAGCGATATCGTTTGTGCGTCGCTGCGTGTAATCAAGCGATTTTACAATGTAAAATCGCTTGATTGTTTGATCGCAGATTTGTGAACCGGAGCTCATATCAAGCGATAATCGCTTGATCAATCTGCATCATCGTGGTGTGTGACACCACGATGAACGATCTCCCAGCGGCAGAGCCTAGTAACCCGATGTGTACCATGGTTACCAGCGATCTCGCTGGTCCACATCGCTGTGTGACAGCTCACCAGCGATGTGAACGATATTGTTAGCGATCGCTCGTGCATGTGATCGCTAACAATATCACTCACAAGATTGAAGCGTGTGACGGCCGCCTTAATAAGGACAATAACAGTTTTCCCATTTCTATTGTGTTACAATTAACATTTTAGAGACAAAATAGTAAGTAAGTCTAGGAATTGTTATCAGAATCTTAAAATTAATGGCAAGGACTATGGACTATATGGCATGCAGTATCATAATAGCATATTTTTTTATCCCGGAGGACATTTTCAGCAACCCATGCAGTTTTTCAAATTCTACTGGTGTGTA
>JARQOC010002575.1:0-23747 GCA_033576535.1 Allobates femoralis | reverse complement strand
AGTTTACAGCACAGTCACTAGCGTTATATAAAAAAATAATGGCAGAATTGCTTTTTTACAACATTAAACCCTAATTGGAATTGTTTTCCAGTTTTTAATACATTCTATGTAGAGAATCAAATACAACAGATCATTTGAATTTAGCAGGTAAATTTGATTCACATTGAAGTTATGCATTATGAACCAAATGTTCCTTATTATGCTCTGTGACAGTAGTCCCAAACCTGTGTCTCAGTAGCTACATGTGGTTGGCAGTCTAAAGTTGTGTTGCTTGCAACTGTTCGTCAGCTTGTTGCATTAGCTCTAGGTCTATGAACTATGAAGAGCAGGACTCCAGATAGTGATGTTTAAGAGTATTTCTGCACAGTATAGGAAATCTGATGCACATATAAAGATAAATTAAGTGCAGTATACTGGAGATAGGACAATACCACCAGTTTAATTGTTGCTTGAAGCTGGATGCAATGTGGTGGGAGTGCCTAATATGAGACCAAATTGAGGAAACGTGTCTCAGCGTGAATTCTATGTGGAAGTTTTCACTGTCATACCCATATTCAGTATCTTGCTGTCACTACTGGGGGGAGTGAGCAGGATGTGGATGTCACTTCTCAAGGGAGTCTCTGTTTGTTGCTTGTAACCTGGTCCTGCCTCAGATCTGAGGCAGGAAAGTTTGTGGACCTCTACTTTTGGTAAAGGCCCCCCCATCGGTATACAGGGCCTCCCTTTGCTGCCACAAACCTGTAAAGTAATACATCATTATACTTATCCTTGTCGTCGCCGCCGCCGCCATCGCGCTCCTCCGGGTCTTCATGCTTCTTCCGGCTTCCTCCTCTGGCGCACAGACAATGACGTCATTGCCTGCGCCCACTGGAGGAGGAAGCCGGAAGAAGCATGAAGACCCAGAGGAGCGCGATGGCGGCGATGACAGGGATAAGTACAATGATGTATTACTTTACAGGTTTGCGGCAGCAAGGGGGGGGCCCTGTATACCAATGGGGGGGGGGGCCTGTATACTGATGGGGGGAGCGCCTGTATATGACTCGCGTATAAGCCGAGGGGGGGACTTTTCAGCCCAATTTTTGGGCCGAAAAACTCGGCTTATAAGCGAGTATATACGGTATGTTTTTATCGATACCATTTGGGGTATATACAATTTACTATTTTACTCTTTTAATTATATATTTTGTAAGAGAATTCAATGTTTTTGTAAAAATCAAGCAAACCCAGTTTTCCTCAAACAAATTTGCACATCTCTATTTGTATGGTAAAGTGACTGCTGTCTTTCGAAACTACAACGTGTCTTGCATAAAAAGAAGAGAGTAAAAAAAATCCCTGGTCTGTGGAGCGCTAGGACTAGAGATAAATGGCACTAGAGTTATTTTAGAAAAGGTTTCTTTATTAACCTCTTACAGGCCACTACGCGTTTCTGCAGCAGAGCGCTGCCTTCATCAGGTGATGCAAGAGGGTATTGCCAGAAAGTGGACAAGAGATACCATTAATCCTAGATCCTGAGTTCCATGACCTAGCAATACAACACGGTCACCGTTGTAGGACCTGTGGTGACATCAATCCGGTCATTGATCGCGACAGGAGCTGGAGCTCCCGGAGCATCTTTCGGTGCCTCCACTATACCTCCAGGCGGAGGTGGATTCACAGGCGTAAGACCGCAGTTGTGCAGGGTTGCACAACCACCTCTGGTGAGTGGCTACACAGCCCTGGGCCTAAATCCACTTCAAAAACTTTCTTCACATGCGCTCCCACCCCCTCCCCCCTTTTTGTCTTGCATGAAAAGAAGATATGGCTTTGCTGTTGAGATAATCTATGACTCTTGGAAGAAGTAGAGAAGTAGTGCACTTGTTTGTTAAATTTTATCCTGATACCCCTTTTTGCAGAAAGGCCATTTATTTAAATTTATGATTTTTACACATAAAATGTAGTTGCTAGCTGTGACTAGAACCCACTGGAGCATAAAGTCATATGTATTAGGAAACCTAGCATAGGAAGAAGCCAATGGTATTACCTTTATTTCTGTTAATTCTATAAGGTAACAGGTTTCATTGCCTATAAGTCTCCTAATGCTGACTCCGCACTCTCAACAATGAAAAACATACCCTGTTTAAGTCCTTCACAGAGGCCTCTCACCTGGCCAAATCAGATCTCCTACTATAAACTGATGAAGGGCAAAAACCTTGAAACACACATCTGCAAATAAAGTGTTTTATGTGGCTTCTTTTCCTAATCATGCTTCATGATTCAAACCAGTGACCTTGTGCTGTGTAGTCGTTTTTTTCCTCCCCTAAACCACAGCATGGTCAATATCTGTCCAAGTGCTGAATATCTAAAAATGTAGTCATTTGGTCTGCCCTATCACATTTCAGGTATGGCTATTTATACCTTCCTCATGCTGTTCTTCTCTGCTTGCTATATTCCTAGGTGTATCCTGCTGACGAGTTCCAGCCCTTCCACTAAGGGTTTTTGCCTGTCAGACAAAGACCAGCTTGGTATTTGCTATAAGCTGTCTCCCTTATTTTTTCACTTGTCTTATTATACACTTGTTTAATGTTTTTACATCCTGCCTACCGATTACTGCATGCTTTACCTTGCCTAGATTATAGTGCTCAGCTATTTCCATTTGGTTCCTAAATAGGTATGAGAAATAACCTGATGGCCTTTAAGGCAGCCACATCCCAATTGTTGTTTACTAGTTCTATGGCTAGGGCAAACTCAGCCTGTGCAGGTACCACAAGGGGCTGTGCAGCTGAGAATACAAGCCTGTACAGGAACCAGTTGGGCCAGATGCAGTAGATGAGAGATAGGCTTTACTGGTGTTGGAATACTCAGGTGCATAACAGCAAGGTTCATTAAAGGGAACCTGTCACCTCCATTAAGCTCTCTAGGCTATCACTACCTGTTCCTGCACCTTCCTATTACTACTCTAACTATCCCTCTCTTTGCTAAATGTGCCCTGCGACTGTGTAATAAAAGCTTTATGTCACTTACTCATTACTATGTTAATGATCCGGGGGGCTACCATTGCTAGCCCCCCCTTGGTGTTCTCTCTGTGTCCCGTGGCCGCCTCCTGTATAATTTATTACATCCCGATGGCTGTGAGATTGCCTTCCAAATGCATTCCCCCAGCCTGGCTCGCTTTGCTCTACAGAATGCCGGGTATGACGCCGAATGCGTCATTTCCGGTACTCCGCAGACCGACTTCAGACTGCGCAGTATGCATGCTCTATAGAGCACATTTTGTCCGTTCATCTGTGATGAGCTGATGTAATGTGCTCCACAGAGCATGCGCAAAGCGTAGCCCTGTGGATGAACTGCGGAGTACCAGAAATGACGCGATTGGCGTCATACCCGGCATTCAGCAGTGATAGCCAGGGGGGCTTTATGGAGGTGACAGGTTCACTTTAAAGGGTCAATATTAACTTTTAGGATTGTTATAGCCAATAGGTGATATTAGGCCCCCTTCACATCAAGTTTTTTTGGGATCTGTGGCTATTCATTGTAAAATATAGCCACGGATCCGATTTGGACCCCATGTATCCCTATGGGCATGGATTGGTCCATAATGGCAATCCGTGTCTGCAGGGATCCGATTGTGTCAACTTTTTTCACGTCCCCAAAATCGGAGACTGCTCCAATTTTGGGCACGGTGAACACAATCGGACAGAATTGGACAATATTGGATACGACGCTGTTCGATTCAAATAACATGGGGGTCTATGGAGCTCGGATCTGGGAAAAAGCATAATCGTTTCCCGGATCCGATTTGAATGTACTGAGCATGCTCAGTGCACTAAAACTGCTATGTTCAGTGTATTTCACTTTAGCAGTGTATCTACATACACTGCTAAAGTGAAATTAAATAAAGCAATGTGTTAAAAGTAATAAAAAATAAATCTACACCTCTCTGCTGGCTGTCCGGGACCTGAGATGAAGACGTCCAAATGCTGCCAGGACCTTAAAATGTGATTGGCTGGTAGCAATCAGGTGGTATGCACGTCACATATCACATGATCCCTACCAGCCAATCAAAGATCTTCAAGTTCCTGGCAGCACTCAGATATCTTCTCTCCGAGTCCTGGACAGCTGACTGGTGAACATTTATTTATTTTATTTTTAATACATTTTTTTCTCTTTTATTTTGCTTTCACAGTGTATGTAGATACACTGGCATCTGGAGTTCACATCCGGGCCCGTCCGTTCCTGTCCGTGGGATCCTGTTTTTTGCAGGAAAAAATTGTGATGTGAAGGGGGCCTTTGAGTCCAAGACCTTTTCCTTTCTGAAAAAGCTATTTGCATATTTAAATTCCCAGAGGAGCATTACATAGCATACAAGTCTCTTTACTTCAGCTTTGTACTCTCCAGAAGTAAAAAAGTAAGAGAATAATAAGCAGAACAGTAAAACAATTATGATATAAAATCATAAAATAATTAGCATCTGAAATCTCTCATGTAAAGAGTCATGTCTAAATATGTCATAAACATATGTCCACAATGCAATTGTTTTTTGTTTGAAAGGTTTGAAGGAAAGAAGATATATACAAACATATATTTCCCAAATTTTGTTACCTCAAACTATTTCATAATTATAGAAAGTCCACATGTAGGTAAAAGAGAAGCGGCACTCACCCTTTTAGTTGCCAAAACCCTTTATTTCATTTTGCTCGTATCAGAACAGACGAATCAAGCGGGGAGAGGCCACTGGACCCATTGAAGTGGAAAGAGCGCAAAACGGCGAGCTGTCATCCGCCGACCCCCACTCCCTCTCCCGCTTGGTTCATCTGTGCTAATACGAGCAAGATGAAGTAAAGGATTTTGGCAACTAAAAGAGTGAGTGCCGCTTCTCTTTTACCTATATGTGGACTTTCTATATGGCTGTCTTATCGAAGTGAGCAACGCCTGCCTCCCAGAGGTGATCTAGGCAGCTTAACACTTCAAAATATATTACTGGTTGGTGCCCGGTCCCCTACATAAATTGAGATATTTAATAATTATACTATTTACAAAAAAAACTATGGTAATAGTTGGAATTGTTTACTACAATATCTGCATTAGAAAAATAGCTTTAATGAAAAAGGATGCTAATTATATTTGACAACTTTTTTTCTTGACAAATGTCATAAACACAGTTTTGGGAAATTCATTTTCATATGGAAACTCAGCAAGCCCCAAATTGTAATGTTTTCACTGTGGCATCAGAGATCTTAGCTGACCCTCTTTACATAAAGAAAGGAAAGCTCAGGTTGTGTCTTGAAATTCCTTCTAATTTTACAAAATTACCCAAGCCATATTCACAATGCAGGGATAAGATCTGTAGCTAAAAAATATGTAATGTATGTACTGTGGGCAAAACTATTTAAGTTTTTATCATGGATGAATGATAATTGTATTTCCTTGAAAAGTGATTCTTTAGTGAAATATGTTATTATGAATTCAAGAATACAAAACCAACTATAAGTATTGTAACATTATTCCATGACATAGTGAAATGACATAACAATTTACCTGTCAGTCAAATGTCAAACAAGATGATTTCAAGGCAATTTAAAATATTCTTATTCACTGTTGATAGCAGCTTTTTTTTTCCCTTTAGACTAGTTTCTTTTGCAGAAGTAGAGAACACTAATATGTAATATGCCATATAATCATTTACATATAAAAGAATATTATCCTTATATAAATAATTTGTATGTTTATGGTAATAAATTAATTCATTAAGTATTTGTCCACATAAAATAAACTATTTTTTCATATGTTAAATCTTCTATGTATGTGATCATAGTAAAGAATGTTGTGGATGTAAGTCTGTGACTCTATGAAGACTCCAATCACAAGATCCTAGCTTAGAAAATTTTAGCTATATATTTTAAAGCTTTACAAACAAAAAAGCACATTGATAAATGCTTTATAAACTCAATGAATAGTACCATGCGGTTTCTTAATAATTATACAATGTATAAACTAAGTTTACTAACAAGTTCAGAAAAGAAAAATTGATGTCTTTGAAATATGGTGTTGGAGAAGACATCTACGAATCCCATACACATCATAAACACGACAGGGTATAATAATCCCTCTCATAAAGGAAAGATTCACCAATGTCATAAAAAATTTTACTTTATTGTTTAAATTTAATTAACAAACATCCAAAACATTAGAATATTCCCCCAAAGAGGGACACAGGAAGGAGACGCAGGCTGAAAACCTATAATGGTACATGATCTGATCCCATCACAATCTACTTATATAATCGGGAGTTTGGAATTCGGGCGTTGTCGCCGAATCCCAGACTCCTTTGCGCGACTGCGAGCGATGACGCGTAGCGTCATCGCGAGCCGCAGCCGCACTGCCGTCCCCGCCACCCGCCGTCTCCGCTGCCCACCCGTCCGCCTCGCCGCCGCCTCCGCCTCCCCGAGGTCACCGCTGCCCCTCGCTGCTCTAGCACCGCTGGGGCCTCGGTGACGCCATGCAGCTGGAGGAGCACTGTCCTTGCGGCGAAATGTAATATCCAAGATGGCGACAAAATCTCGTGAGATTTTGCCGCCATCTTGGATATTACACGTCGCCCCAGAGACTCCGCTATCCCACCAACATAGCGCCGAGGTGACCGCCCAGCGCCCCTCGGGAGATCAGCCGCTCATGCGCATAAGCCGTTGATCTCCCGCCGCATATGCCGGTCAGTATCGCCGCTGCCGCCCGCTCTTCCCCGGTCGCTCCGCACTTACCCCTCCCCGCTCTGCTGACTGCACACATACTTTCTTTTTCGAGCCGGTCATGTGACAGGCCCTCTGTGATGTCACATTAGCCCGCCCTGTCACATGACCAGCTTCAATGCCGCTCCAAGGAATACAGACAGCAGAGGACAGGGGGACACAGGACATGGGCACACAACTGGGGCAGAGGACAAGGGGACACAGGACATGGGTAGAAGACAGGGGCACACAGGACAGAGGGACACAACAGGGGCTGAGGACAAGGGGACACAGAACAGGGGTAGAGGACAGGGACACACAGGACAGGAGGACACAACAGGGGCAAAGGACAAGGGGACACAGAACAGGGGTAGAGGACAGGGACACACAGGACAGGAGGACACAACAAGGGCAGAGGACAGGGGGACACAGAACAGGGACACACAGGACAGGGGGACACAACAGGGCCAAAGGACAGGGGGACACAGAACAGGGGCAGAGGACAATGACACACAGGACAGGAGGACACAACAGGGGCAAAGGACAAGGGGACACAGAACAGGGACACACAGGACAGGGGGACACAACAAGGGCAGAGGACAAGGGGACACAGAACAGGGGTAGAGGACAGGGACACACAGGACAGAGGGACACAACAGGGGCAAAGGACGGGGACACAGAACAGGGGCACAGGACAGGGACACACAGGACAGGAGGACACAACAAGGGCAGAGGACAAGGGGACACAGAACAGGGGCAGAGGACAGGGACACACAGGACACGAGGACACAACAGGGCCAAAGGACAGGGGGACACAGAACAGGGGCAGAGGACAGGGACACACAGGACAGGAGGACACAACAGGGGCAAAGGACAAGGGGACACAGAACAGGGGTAGAGGACAGGGACACACAGGACAGGAGGACACAACAGGGCCAAAGGACAGGGGGACACAGAACAGGGGCAGAGGACAGGGACACACAGGAGGACACAACAGGGGCAAAGGACAAGGGGACACAGAACAGGGGTAGAGGACAGGGACACACAGGACAGGATGACAACAGGGGCAGAGGACAAGGGGACACAGAACAGGGGTAGAGGACACAGACACACAGGACAGGAGGACACAACAGGGGCAGAGGACAGGGAGACACAGGGGAAGAGGACAGAGAGACACGAGGACAGAGGAACATGGGCAGACGACAAGGGGACACAGGCACAGGACAGGGGGACACAGGCACAGGACAGGGGGACACAGGGGCACAGGACAGCAGCACAAGACGGCGGGACACACTGGTAGAGGACAGGGCCAGAAAACAGGGGAAGACGCCGCACAGAACAGGGAAACACGGGGCAGAGAACAGGGGAAGATGGGCCAGAGAACAGGGGATGACAACTAACCACTCAGCCACCATATACAGTGCTAACTACTGAGACATTGTATACACTCCTAACCACTGACCCACCATACAGTGCTAACCACTGACCCACCATATACTGTCCTAACCACTGAGCCATCATATACAGTGCTAACCACTGAGCCACCATATACAGTGCTAACCACTGAGCCACCATACAGTGCTAACCACTGACCCACCATATACTGTCCTAACCACTGAGCCATCATATACAGTGCTAACCACTGAGCCACCATATACAGTGCTAACCACTGAGCCACCATATACAGTGCTAACCACTGAGCCACCATATACAGTGCTAACCACTGAGCCACCATATACAGTGCTAACCACTGAGCCACCATATACAGTGCTAACCACTGAGCCACCGTATACAGTGCTAACCACTGAGCCACCATATACAGTGCTAACCACTGAGCCACCATATACAGTGCTAACCACTCTGCCACCATACAGTGCTAACCACTGAGCCACCGTATACAGTGCTAACCACTGAGCCACCATATACAGTGCTAACCACTCAGCCACCATATAATGTCCTAACCACTGAGCCACCATATACAGTGCTAACCCCTGAGCCACCATATACAGTGCTAACCACTGAGCCACTGTATACAGTGCTAACCACTGAGCCACCATATACAGTGCTAACCACTGAGCCACCATATACAGTGCTAACCACTGAGCCACCATATACAGTGCTAACCACTGAGCCACCATATACAGTGCTAACCACTCAGCCACCATCCAGTGCTAACCACTGAGCCACCATATACAGTGCTAACCACTCAGCCACCATATAATGTGCTAACCACTGAGCCACCATATACAGTGCTAACCACTGAGCCACCATATACAGTGCTAACCACTGAGCCACCATATACAGTGCTAACCACTGAGCCACCGTGTGCAGTGCTAACCACTGAGCCACCATATACAGTGCTAACCACTGAGCCACCATATACAGTGCTAACCACTGAGCCACCATACACAGTGCTAACCACTGAGCCACCATATACAGTGCTAACCACTGAGCCACCATATACAGTGCTAACCACTGAGCCACCATATAAAGTGCTAACCAGTAAGCCACCATATATTCTGCTAACCACTAAGCCACCATATACAGTGCTAACCACTGAGCCACCATATACAATGCTAACCAATGAGCCACCGTATACAGTGCTAACCACTGAGCCACCATATAATGTGCTAACCACTGAGCCACCATATACAGTGCTAACCAGTAAGCCACCATATATTCTGCTAACCACTAAGCCACCATATACAGTGCTAACCACTGAGCCACCATATACAGTGCTAACCACTGAGCCACCATATACAGTGCTAACCACTGAGCCACCATACAGTGCTAACCACTGAGCCACCATATACAGTGCTAACCACTGAGCCACCATATACAGTGCTAACCACTGAGCCACCATATAAAGTGCTAACCACTGAGCCACCATATACAGTGCTAACCACTGAGCCACCATATACAGTGCTAACCACTGAGCCACCATATAGTGTTAACCAGTGAGTCACCATATAAATCCTGCAACAACACCGTTGTTTCTGGAGAGAGGACTGTACTATTCAGCGGCCATTTCTACGGTACCTGTTCATTTCTACACACTCCCGATGCAATAGCATCGGGCCTATTTTCTAGTAGTCAATAAACATGAGAATGTGCTACAATCTTTTATCTACTGAAGTTGTATGCAATTCTATTCAATGGGTTTCCTACACTATTCTAAGAGAAGAAGGGATGTTAGCAACTCTTTCAATATGTACCACCACCAATCCCTTACTACACCATGACCACAAGTGATAGATTCCTAAAACTATTTTTTTCTAAGAACACTACCATAGGTTTGGTATCCAAAGGGGGAGAATACCTGTATATTATCAGAAGAACCAACCAGTCCTCGCTAACCAGGTGCTCAAGTATTAGGATAGGTGCTATAAAGTCCCAAGACAATGATACACATAGTACCTGGTATATTTAGCTGATGAGTGCTCCCAATCCTTCCACTCCTACGATCTTTTTGCCCTAGCTTTTTCCGGGGGTGCCCCCTGGTAGAAGCGAGGGCGAACCCATCGTAGGAGTGGAGGAATCGGGAGCACTCATCAGCTGAATATACCAGGTAATGTGTGTATCATTTTCTGGGACTGTATAGCACCTATACCAAAACTTGGGCACCCGGTTAGCGAGGACTGGTTGGTTCTTCTAATAATGTACAGGTGTTGTCCCCCCTTGGATACCTAACCCTGGGGAATAGAGATATAGATATAATAACTAGTAGTATTACTGGTAGTGTTCTTAGCAAAAAATAGTGTTGGGAATCTATCACCGGTGGTGATGCTGTAGTAAGGGATTGGTGGTGGTACATATTGGAAGAGTTGCTATTATCCCTTCTTCTCTGAGAATAGTGTAGGAAATCCATTGAACAGAATTGCATACAACTTCAGTAGATAAAAGATTGTAACACATTCTTATGTTTATTGACTATTGTGATGGTATCAGATCATCTACCATTTTAAGTTTTCAGCCTTATATATTATAGTCTCCTTCCTGTGTCTCTCTTTGATGGAATGTTCTAATGTTTTGATTGTTAATTAATTGTAAACAATAAAGTAAAATCTTTTATGACGTTGGTGAATCTTTCCTTTATGAGAAGGATTATTAAACTCTGTCGTGTTTATGATGTTTTGAGAAGGGAAAGAATAGTCTCGAATAAGAACTTGTGCTGAATCTCATACACAACCTAGGTCACCAAAAAAGATGTTCTTGATTATAGAGCCACAGAGCTGTACCTGGAAGGCAAGATCACTAAATAAAAACTGATTTGTTTTGGTCATGTGATGAGGGTAAATTATTACAATTGGAGATGCTGCATGGAATGATCATTGTTAAAAGGAAACAGGGAATAACAAATACCTGTTGGCTGGATGCCATCAAGAATGACAAAGGATCATCAAGCAATTGAAAGAAGCCATTGAAAACAGGGAATCAAGGCCTACATAGCATTATACGATCAAACATGACTGAATATATAGAATCAGAATATAATAAGTCGACACCAGATATGATGTGATATATGTCAATGCCAACTTGTCTATCAAAGAAAAGATAATTACATACATATTAGGCTACATAATAATGCTTATATTTTCAGTTCAAATGCTGTCCATGGAATAAAAGTAACATCACATGGGCAGCACTCTGATAAATGTTATTCAATGATATTTAATCAGATGACCTGTATGAAAAATAGAATTGCTGGATACATTTGTCTCTTCTATATTTTGGACGCGAGTCACCCATTTAAGTCTATAGTTGACCAAAATACTGTAGATGGGATCCCATCCAGATCAACTGTATATCATCCAGTTTTTTTTTAATGAAATAAGAGTTATACAGTGGATAGATATCAGGACTATACTTTTACATTTAACTTCTTTTATTTTATAAAAATAGTTAAATTTTTACTGTGTTTTCAAATCACTTTTAAATCCTTCCATGGTACTATAGTTATGGTTCAATTGTAAGGCTGCCTCCATTGTTTAAGAGTTTGATTTTAGAATTTATTGTGTACATCTATGGCCGGAAAAGTGTTAAATTATATAGACTGTAGTAACTCCTTCATGACCATAGACATATAATAATAATAATCTTCATTTATATAGCACCAACATATTCCACAGTGCTTTACAGTTCAGTGGTTCATTTACAAACGGTCATAAGTAACACTTATAAAAATACAATACAATAATTAAAGCAGAGAAACAAGGTAAAACATACAGTACAATAAATAATAATATACAGTATATACACCCATGACTGCCTCCCTTCCTCTAATGCGAGCTGACGCACTGATCTCTCATTATCCCCTGCACATGTCAGTTGATCTGATCAGTTGACATGTGAAGCTAACATCACCAATCGGATCAGTGATCTGATCGACACTGTTAGCCCTTTAGAATGATCATGCTGTTAATCACTGACAGCATGATGTAAAACACACAGGTGAGGATTTGCTGTTAAAAACCTGTCAAATACAGTAGTTGCATTTTGTGCTGTACGTTTAAAAGAACAGGTCCTTCTGCCTCTTGGGGTCACAGTTTGCTTGGCCTGTGCTTTAAAAATCCAAACAAGTGCTTAATGCGGTCCTAGTTTGCTGTTAACAGCCTGTCAAAGAAAATACTCAGTAATTCATTACCTGGACTATTTTTTGTGTATTGGGCTGGCCGGGTCATCTATTTGTTCAATGTTATTGTTCATGTTGAAGAGAATTGGTGCCATTATAAAAAAAGATTTGGGAGGAATGATAGAATTTTATGCAGAGTGCAGTGATTAGTTCTAATTTTAAGATAGCGTGCTGTTGGTGCTGAATTTTGTAGGCGAGGACTTTGTAACAATGCAATTGTTGTCTGTGGCGAATCAGAGAGTAGTGTCTTTAGTGTTCTGGTTTAAGATGAGTGGAGTTTGGAATGCTACAAAAGATTTCTTAAGGCCCCGTCACACCTGGCGACGGGGCTGGGGATGTCGGTGGCGACTGGTGGGTGCGTGCACGTTTTTGGTGCCCCGCCAGCGTCGTCCTCCCCCGTTTACACGGGGCGACACCTCCAGCCCCGTGCCAGCGAGCTGTCAGGCGGCATTGCCGCCGGGGTGCTTAGAAACCCCAGCGGCGATGCAGGACAATGGGAGCCTATGGCTCCCATCGCCTGACTGGTCGCCGGCAGCCAGTTACATGGGGCAATGTGTGCACATCACCACAGAGCGGTCGCCTGGTTTCAGAGCACTGCTCTGAAACCAGGCAAACGCCCGGCCCCTTTACATTAGGCGATGTAGGGGCGATGTCGCCACTGATAGGCCACGCCCCCACTTTGCCTATGTAATCGGCGCCGATGTAGCCCCTTGTGATGGGGGCTTTGGAGCAGCAATACTTAAAAAGGTTTCCGTAGGGGTGTGATTACAAGGGACAAAAGGAGGCCCATTTTGTATGAATTGTTGGGGTGGCTAGTGGATCATTTAAAAGCAGTGTGTTTTTCAGCATATGAAGTAAACTTATTTTGTTTGCATTTGTTTTGGCCTTCTTTGGTGCGTTTTGAATCAGCAAATTGGTGAGCCCTACAAAAGGGAATTTGGTTGGTCTATTATTGAGTGATGTGGATGTGGCCAATGACAGGGTGGAATGTTGCTTACGTTGGTCAAAAACAGATCAAGTGGTCATATATATGAAATGTCTGGTCATTGGCTTTTCCCAGTGGGTATGGTACGGAATTTGTTAAGGAGACGGGGCAGGGTGGCATCCTAGTGTGCTGTTGAGGCATGAAGACGGGCCGTCATTATCTAAATTTCAGTTTGTGTCAATGTTGAAAGCTTGCCTGGCACAATCAGGGGAATTGCCTAAGGAATACTGGTCTCATTACTTTAGGATTGGGGCAGCAACTGAATCCTCCAGATGGAGTTATTGGGGACAACATAGTTCGGAGAATTGGGAGATGGGAATCTTTTCACTTTCGTTTCTATGTGCGACCTCACCTCGTGTAATCCAGAAGTGACTGCGATTTGTAGGAAGACCGGAAGGGTGGCCAAATGATAACAGTGGGTTATGGTTATGTAATGTGTTGGTTTTAATTTGTTGGTGTTAATTGACTTACTTTTTATAGATGCATGTTTGATCTGGATCCTCGGTCACTCGTATGTGTATTGGGGAGCATTGTGAGCGAATGTGCATCCTGAAGGTCCGCAATTCGGTCAGGCTTGGTCAGAGGCCATTATAAAATGGATCGGGATTCAAGGGCTGATGTAGGGGAGATTACTTCTGAATGTCATATATTATAGGAGGGTGGATCAGGCACCCAATGTGTTGAAATGATTTGGGGGTTTGTGCATCTCAGGACTTGATCAGTGATATCAAATTGACCTATTGAGACTGTGGGCAGCTTATCTAGGGATCATAATAGTGAGGTCAGACATGGTGGCAAGATTGAACTGGAGATTTGCTAGGTCAGTGGAATGGGTTAATAAAGCAAGGAAAAAAAATCAGCAAAGTAGTGGCCGATTTGTAACAAAGAATAAAGTAAAGTGGTGAGGCATAGGTAGTTGGAGGAGCTGGGTAGCTAGTACATGAGGATGGATGGTGTGCACCTCAGTGTGATTGGTACCGACCTGTGGATGCTGGGCTTGAGGGAATAAATTGAGCAAGCGTTAGGTATGTGGCGGGTTCCAGGTCACGTAAGTTGTCTAGTGTCCAGTCTATGGCAGTGGATAGGTCCATTTCAGAGGCTGGTATCAGAGATGTTGGCTGGTGGTAAGAGGTCACTATGAGGGTGTATTGACTTCTGATACAGGTCAAGAGTAACTTTGTGGGTATTGGTCCTGCAAGTTTGGAGTGGTATTAAGCATGGGAGGTTAATACCCCACCCCATGGGCTGGTTGTTTTTCCGGCCAGGAGGAACCCCCAGTCTGGTTGCAATGTGGCCGGGGGATAGGTGTAAAAATGGTAGGGTAGCTTCTGGGATGGACATATCAGATGTTATGGGTAATGTTATATATAATTATAAATCTGTTATGTCAGGTTATTGGGGGGCTGCATTGTGTAACCACTGGGTAATATATCTATATACACTACCATTCAAAAGTGTGTGGTCACCCAGACAATTTTGTGTTTTCCATAAAAACTCATACTTTTATTTATCAAATGAGTTGCAAAATGTATAGAAAATGTAGTCCAGACATTGACAATGTTAGAAATAATGATTTTTATTTGAAATAATAATTTCTCCTTAAAATTTTGCTTTCGTCAAAGAATGCTCCCTTGGCAGCAATTACTGCATTGCAGACCTTTGGCGGGTACTATTTAATGAAGCCTCCAGCTGAGGAGCTGTGAGGTGTTGATTTCTCAAACTAGAGACTCTAATGTACTTGTCTTGTTGCTCAGTTGTGCAGCGGGGTCTCCCACTTCTCTTTCTGCTCTGTTTAGAGCCTGTTTGTGCTCTCCTCTGAAGGGAGTAGTGCACACCATTGTAGGAAATCTTCAGTTTCTTGGCAACTTCTCGCATGGAATAGCCTTAATTTTTAAAAATAAGAATACACTGTTGAGTTTCACATGAAAGTTCTCTTTTTCTGGCCATTTTGAGAGTTTCATAGAACAAACAAATGTAATGCTCCAGATTCTCAACCACCTTCTCAAAGGAAGGTCAATTTTATAGCTTCTCTAATCAGCCAAACCGTTTTCAGCTGTGCTAACATACTTGTGTAAGGGTTTCCTAGGGTTTTCTAAACATCCATTAGCCTTCTTACACAGTTAGTAAACACAATGTACCATTAAAACACTGGCATAGTGGTTGGAAATGGATCTCTATACACCTATGTACAGTCATGGCCAAAAGTTTTGAGAATGATACAAATATTAATTTTAACAAAGTCTACTGCTTCAGTTTTTCTAATGGTAATTTGCATATACTCCAGAATGTCATAAAGAGTGATCAGCTTAACAGCAATTACTTGCAAAGTCAATATTTGCCCAGAAAATGAACTTTAACCCCCAAAACACATTTCAACATCATTGCAGTCCTGCCTTAAAAGGAACAGCTAACATCGTTTTAGTGATTGTTCCATTAACACAGGTGTGGGTGTTGATGAGGACAGAGCTGGCGATCAATCAGTCATGATTAAGTAACAATGACACCACTGGACACTTTAAAAGGAGGCTGGTGCTTGGTATCATTGTTTCTCTTCAGTTAACCATGGTTATCTCTAAAGAAACACGTACAGCCATCATTGCACTGCACAAAAATGGCCTAACAGGGAAGAGTATCGCAGCTACAAAGATTGCACCTCAGTCAACAATCTATCGCATCATCAAGAACTTCAAGGAGAGAGCTTCCATTGTTGTCAAAAAGGCTCCAGGGCGCCCAAGAAAGACCAGCAAGCGCCAGGACCGTATCTTAAAATTGTTTCAGCTGCGGGATCGGACTACCAGCATTGCCGAGCTTGCTCAGAAATGGCAGCAGGCTGGTGTGAGTGTTTCTGCACGCACTGTGAGGCGGAGACTCTTTGAGCAAGGCCTGGTTTCAAGGAGGGCAGCAAAGAAGCCACTTCTCTCCAGAAAAAACATCAGGGACCGACTGATATTCTGCAAAAGGTACAGGGAGTGGCCTGCTGAGGGCTGGGGTAAAGTCATTTTCTCTGATGAATCCCCTTTTCGATTGTTTGGGACATCTGGAAAACAGCTTATTCGGAGAAGAAGAGGTGAGCGCTACCACCAGTCTTGTCTCATGCCAACTGTAAAGCATCCTGAAACCATTCATGTGTGGGGTTGCTTCTTAGCCAAGGGAATCAGCTCACTCACAGTCTTGCCTAAAAACACAGCCATGAATAAAGAATGGTACCAGAATGTCCTCCAAGAGCAACTTCTCCCAACTGTTCAAGAGCAGTTTGGCGCCCAACAATGCCTTTTCCAGCATGATGGAGCACCTTGCCATAAAGCAAAGGTGATAACTAAATGGCTCAGGGAACAAAACATAGAGATTTTGGGTCCATGGCCTGGAAACTCGCCAGATCTTAATCCCATTGAGAACTTGTGGTCAATCATCAAGAGTCGGGAGGACAAACAAAAACCAACAAATTCTGCCAAAATGCAAGCATTGATTATGCAAGAATGGACTGCTATCAGTCAGGATTTGGTCCAGAAGTTGATTGAGAGCATGCCAGGGAGAATTGCAGAGGTCCTGAAGAAGAAGGGTCAACACTGCAAATATTGACTTGCTGCATTAACTCATTCTAACTGTCAATATAACCTTTTAGTACTCATAATATGATTGCAATTATATTTCTGTATGTAATATAAACATCAGACAAAACAAATAAAAACCAGAGGGCAGCAGATCATGTGAAAATATAATTTTGGTGTCATTCTCAAAACTTTTGGCCATGACTGTACTGTAGATATTGCATTAAAAACCAGACTTTTGCAGCTAGACTAGTCATTTACCACATTAACAATGTTAAGGTCCTTTCACATGAGCGGTTTTTCGCTGATCGCGGCAGTCGTGGTGAAAAAACCGCAACTGCCGCATAACGGCTACACTTGCGGTTTACTTGCGGCAAGCCCCATAGAATGTCTATAGGGGCTTGCGGCAGGTGCGGCAAATGCGGTAACAGCACTTGCGGCAGGTGCGGCCACGAAAAAAAAGCGGTCAGCCGCTTTTTTTTCCGCTGCCGCACCTGTCGCAAGTGCCGAAACCGCACCAGCCGCACACTTACCGCAATCCCCATAGACACTGTATGGGGCTTGCCGCAAGAGAACCGCAAGTGCAGCCGTTATGCGGTAATCGCGGCAGTTGTGTTTTTTTTTCACTGCAACTGCCGCGATCAGCGAAAACCGCTGATGTGAAAGCAGCCTTAGGGTGCTTTCACACTAGCATTTATTTTAAATCGCGGCAGATGCAGTGAAAAAACCGCATCTGTCGCGATTACCGCATACCGGCTGCACTTGCGGCACGGTTGCGGCAAGCCCCATACAATGTATAGGCTGGCTTGCGGCAGATGCGGCAAGTGCAGCTTTGGCACTTGCAGCAGGTGCGGCCGCGAAAAAAACGCGGTTTTTTTCGCGGCCGCACCTGCCGCAAGTGCCAAAACCGCACTTGCCGCACCTGCCGCAAACCCGCCTATAGATTGTATGGGGCTTGCCGCAACTGTGCCGCAACCGTGCCGCAAGTGCAGCCGGTATGCGGTAATCGTGACAGATGCGTTTTTTTCACCGCATCTGCCGCGATTTCAAATAAACGCTGATGTGAAAGGGGCCTTAGAGTGTATTTCTGATTCATTTAATGTTAACTTCATTGAAAAAAATGTGCTGTTCTTTAAAAAATAAGGAAATTTCTAAATGACCCCAAACTTTTGAACTGTAGTGTATACAGTTTAATAAAAGTCTGTGGCCATTGTATCCATTGTATATATATATATATATATATATATATATATATATATATATATATTGTGGCGACGCACGCCTAGGGGACCGCTTGGCCGCGGAAAACAATGCAAACAACCATGTCTCAAAGTAAAACAAAGTCCAATGGTTTATTATCACTCCTCATACAGGGCATCTGTGAACAGGACAGGCAGAATATGTCAGGCTATCCTCACTAACCAGGACAGACACCAAGTTAGTCCATAACAGCAATCACTGACCTTTAGTCCATCAAAGGGATCACTAGCTATAGTCTTTAGCTAGGGAATGCCTCCTCTGCAGGTTCGCAGACTCTGGTCCGGTCCGGGCTCAGACCGGGTGCAAGCTTCCTGAGTCCAGGGTGATCCAGGCTCCCTAAGGCTTCCTCAGCTATCAGCATGCAGGGAAAACACCACCCTTATTCCCCAGGATCCTTCCTCTCCTGGGGTCAAGGACCTTTCATGACCTCACAGCCCATGTGACTGAGAGCGTGTCTGCTTATCTGTGATCAGTCACACCCACAGGAGGATCCAGGTTAGACAGCCACTCCCCTGGCTGTCAACCTGCAGCCCCAACACATCTAATGCCTTACCAGAGCCATGGAACTGCAAGTCCCAGCACCAACACCTGTGGGGCAGTTAACCGCTGCACCACAATATATACAATTAAATAAAAGGCTGTGGCCATTATATCCAAGTCCCAGGTGCTGCGTATTTATTTCGGTTAAGTAAGCTAGTTGTGGTGAGTGGGGATGAGCAAACTCAAACTGTAAAGTTTGAGCTCGTACCAAGCTCTGTGTGTTCGAGCACATATCCCATGCATGAACTTTCCTGGAAAGTCTGTGCTATAGTTTGATCAATTCAGGGGCAGTAAAATAAGGCACATAGTTATTAAATAGCATCATCGTACTTACCAGTAACACTGGGTATCGCCGTCCCGCTCTGCCGCTGCTTGTACTATCGGGGCCTCTCATTAACTTCCGGGATATTCACTGCAAAGAAATCAATAGCCAATCACAGACAGCACACCTGACATTACCGCAACACTGCTGTAAAGTGAGCGGTTGTCGGCAGTGATAGTGGTTACCCGAGGGCACATCTGACATCACCGCTTTCACTGTCGACAAGTGCTGACTTTACGGCAGTGTTGCAGTGACGTCAGTCGAGGTTACCTGGAGGCACAGCTGACCAGCCTCAGCTGTGCACTTGTGTGAACTATCTGACAGCAGCCAGCTGAGTCTTTGCTGCACATCTGTGTGAGTAAACCTGTGTGTCTCCTCGCACAGATGTAGCAGAGCTGAAGATGCTACCCGCCTTGGATTTTGTTGGAGTTTTTTTTTTAGGGTGGTAATAAAGATGGAGTCCTAAATGTCTTCTGTTTTATTTCTAATAAAATATTTTTTTCTCAGTGTTGCTGTTATATTTTACTGTCTACTAGAAATTCATGGTGGCCATGTCTAATTTGGCATGACGCCATTAATATAGGGCCTAGTGCCAGCTGGTAGTACAAAGCTGGCACTAACCCCATTATTACTAGGGATGGGCGAATCTACTCGCTAGGACTCGTTACTCGGCGAGTAGTAAGGGACTCGCAGAACTCGGTACTCTGCGAGTTTCCCAGCGTTTACTCGCACGAGTCCAATGCAAATCAATAGCAAACGCTGACAAAACTAGGATTGCCATTGTTTGCATTAGACTCGGCTACTGTGCCATTGATAGCAGGGAAACTCGCAAATAACTGCTGTTACATTGCGAGCCGAGTCCAGCTGTCTTCTCTGTGCAGCTCCAGGGTCCTAGAGCCCGCCTGCTCACAGAGATGATGTAGCAGTGCTGAGATTGTTCTCAGTCTGCTCATTCCCTGTGCATAGACATCTATATCTATACACAGGGGATGTAGCAGAGAGGACATCGCGTTTTGGACTACGTCGGACGGAAGAGGATTTTTTTAATTAAAGATGGAGTCCCTAATGGCTTTTTTTTTTATTTCAAATAAAAAATTTTCTCTGTGTTTTTTTAACCCTTTATTGGAGATTCTTAGTGGCTGGGTCAAACGTGGCCTGACATTAAGAATCTCAGGCTTAATACCATCTTGTATAACAAAGCTGGTATTAACCCCTTTATTACCCAGCGTGCCACCGCCACCAGGGCCGCTGGAAGAGTGGGGTTCAGCGCCAGAGGATGGCGCTTCAATGAACGCGCCATCTTCTGGGGCGGCTGCGGGCTGCAATTTGCAGCGGGGGGGTGCCCAGAAAGCTTGGGCATCCCTGCGCTGCGGATTCCAGCCCCCAGCTGCTTAGCTGTACCTGGCTAGACATAGAAATTGCGCGGAGCCCCACGCATTTTTTTAAAATTATTTCATGAATTTCAGAGTCAGAGTCTCAGAGTCAGAGTCTCAGAGTCAGAGTCTCAGAGTCTCAGAGTCAGAGTCTCAGAGTCTCAGAGTCAGAGTCTCAGAGTCAGAGTCTCAGAGTCAGAGTCTCAGAGTCAGAGTCTCAGAGTCTCAGAGTCAGAGTCTCAGAGTCAGAGTCTCAGAGTCAGAGTCAGAGTCTCAGAGTCAGAGTCAGAGTCAGAGTCTCAGAGTCAGAGTCTCAGATTCAGAGTCTCACCCTCAGAGCCAGAGTCTCAGATTCAGAGTCTCACCCTCAGAGCCAGAGTCTCAGATTCAGAGTCTCAGATTCAGAGTCTCAGAGTCAGAGTCTCAGAGTCAGAGTCTCAGAGTCTCAGAGTCAGAGTCTCAGAGTCAGAGTCTCAGAGTCAGAGTCTCAGAGTCAGAGTCTCAGAGTCAGAGTCAGAGTCTCAGAGTCAGAGTCTCAGAGTCAGAGTCTCAGAGTCAGAGTCAGAGTCAGAGTCTCAGAGTCAGAGTCTCAGATTCAGAGTCTCACCCTCAGAGCCAGAGTCTCAGATTCAGAGTCTCACCCTCAGAGCCAGAGTCTCAGATTCAGAGTCTCAGATTCAGAGTCTCAGAGTCAGAGTCTCAGAGTCAGAGTCTCAGAGTCTCAGAGTCAGAGTCTCAGATTCAGAGTCTCAGAGTCAGAGTCTCAGATTCAGAGTCTCACCCTCAGAGCCAGAGTCAGAGTCTCAGAGTCAGAGTCTCAGAGTCAGAGTCTCAGAGTCAGAATCTCAGAATTTCATGAAATAATTAAAAAAAAATGCGTGGGGCTCCGCGCAATTTCTATGTCTAGCCAGGTACAGCTAAGCAGCTGGGGGCTGGAATCCGCAGCGCAGGGATGCCCAAGCTTTCTGGGCACCCCCCGCTGCAAATTGCAGCCCGCATCCACCCCAGAAGATGGCGCGTTCATTGAAGCGCCATCCTCTGGTGCTGAACCCCGCTCTTCCAGCGGCCCTGGTGGCCATGGCACGCTGGGTAATAAAGAGGTTAGGGCCAGCTTTGTATTATCAGCTGGCCCTAAGCCCGAAATTTATGGCGGTCACGCCAATATTAGACATGACCGCCATGAATTTCTATTAAATTGTTTAAAAAGAAACACAACACAGAGAAAATTTTTTATTAGAAATAAAAAAAAAAGCCATTAGAGACTCCATCTTTAATTAAAAAAATCCTCTTCCGTCCGATGCAGTCCAAAACGCGATGTCCTCTCTGCTACATCCCCTGTGCATAGATATAGATGTCTATGCACAGGGAATGAGCAGACTGAGAACAATCTCAGCTCTGCTACATCAGGCAGCAGGCGGGCTCTAGGACCCTGGAGCTGTGGCAGCCAGCACACTGAGCAGACAGGACTCTTATCTGTGCGAGTTTCCCAGCGATTACAGTTGCAAAGTAAACGAGTCCAATGCAAATAAATGACAAAACAAGGATTGCTTCAGGCTGAAGCTTCCGAGACACATCTGCGATTTGTAAATCTCACACTACTCGCTATTACTCGCTTCCCCATTCATTAACATTGGACTCGCTAGACTCGCAACGAGTAGCGAGTCCTGTGCTCGGACTCGCTAGAGTCAAGCGATTCCGAGTAATTTAGGATTCGCCCATCACTAATTATTACCCATCATGCCACCCCCCCACCCACCAGGGCCACTGGACGAGCCAGGTAAAGCACCTTGAAATGGCACTAAAAAACAATGCACCATTTTGTGGGGTGGCTGCGGGCTGCAGTTTTCAGCTTAGGGGACCCCGAATGTTAGGACTTTACTAGTGATGGGCGAATCCTAAATTACTCGGAATCGCTTGACTCTAGCGAGTCCGAGCACAGGACTCGCTACTCGTTGCGAGTCTAGCGAGTCCAATGTTAATGAATGGGGAAGCGAGTAATAGCGAGTAGTGTGAGATTTACAAATCACAGATGTGTCTCGGAAGCTTCAGCCTGAAGCAATCCTAGTTTTGTCATTTATTTGCATTGCTCGTTTACTTTGTAAGTAATCGCTGACTCGCACAGATAAGATCCTGTCTCCTCTGTACAGGCTGCCAGCTCCAGGGTCCTAGAGCCCGCCTGCTGCCTGATGTAGCAGTGCTGAGATTGTTCTCAGTCTGCTCATTCCCTGTGTACAGACATGAATGTCTGTGCACAGAGATGATGTAGCAGAGCTGAGATTGTTCTCAGTCTGCTCATTCCCTGTGTACAGACATGAATGTCTGTGCACAGAGATGATGTAGCAGAGCTGAGATTGTTCTCAG
Source organism: Allobates femoralis (assembly GCA_033576535.1). Classification (NCBI taxonomy): domain Eukaryota; kingdom Metazoa; phylum Chordata; class Amphibia; order Anura; family Aromobatidae; genus Allobates; species Allobates femoralis. Next base: position 1,025 of record JARQOC010002575.1, on the reverse strand, counting down.
TCTGCTTATTCCCTGTGCATAGACATCTATATTTATGCACAGGGGATGTAGCAGAGAGGACATCGCGTTTTGGACTGCGTCGGACGGAAGAGGATTTTTTTAATTAAAGATGGAGTCCCTAACGGCTTTTTTTTTAATTTCTAATAAAAAATTTTCCTTGTGTTGTGTTTTTTTTAAAACAATTTAATAGAAATTCATGGCGGTCATGTCTAATATTGGCGTTACCGCCATAAATTTCGGGCTTAGGGTCAGCTGATAATACAAAGCTGGCCCTAACCTCTATTACCCAGCGTGCCACCGCTACCAGGGCCGCTGGAAGAGCGGGGTTCAGCGCCAGAGGATGGCGCTTCAATGAACGCGCCATCTTCTGGGGCGGCTGCGGGCTGCAATTTGCAGCGGGGGGTGCCCAGAAAGCTTGGGCATCCCTGCGCTGCGGATTCCAGCCCCCAGCTGCTTAGCTGTACCTGGCTAGACATAGAAATTGCGCGGAGCCCCACGCATTTTTTTTAATTATTTCATGAAATTCTGAGATTCTGACTCTGAGACTCTGGCTCTGAAATTCATGAAATAATAAAAAAAAAATGCGTGGGGCTCCGCGCAATTTCTATGTCTAGCCAGGTACAGCTAAGCAGCTGGGGGCTGGAATCCGCAGCGCAGGGATGCCCAAGCTTTCTGGGCACCCCCCGCTGCAAATTGCAGCCCGCAGCCGCCCCAGAAGATGGCGCGTTCATTGAAGCGCCATCCTCTGGCGCTGAACCCCGCTCTTCCAGCGGCCCTGGTAGCGGTGGCACGCTGGGTAATAAAGAGGTTAGGGCCAGCTTTGTATTATCAGCTGGCCCTAAGCCCGAAATTTATGGCGGTCACGCCAATATTAGACATGACCGCCATGAATTTCTATTAAATTGTTTTAAAAAAAAACACAACACAAGGAAAATTTTTTATTAGAAATAAAAAAAAAAGCCATTAGGGACTCCATCTTTAATTAAAAAAATCCTCTTCCGTCCGACGCAGTCCAAAACGCGATG
>JARQOC010002574.1:0-23750 GCA_033576535.1 Allobates femoralis | reverse complement strand
AAAGGGGAAAAATTCATTGCTTTGACATGAAGTGTTTTTTCCCCGCGTTAAAATGGAAAATGACATTAAAATACTTTGACTATACCTGGCTAAAAAAGAAAAAAATTTAAATTTTTTTGCCCCATTTTGCCTTCATAAACCCTAAGCGGGAACCCCAAAGAACACATCACAGCCCCCCGTAGTTTAGGAAAAAATTTATGTTTTGACATGAAAGTTGTTTTCCGCTCAAACAGTGAAAATAGACATTTAAACATCTTTGACTATATCTCTGGCAAAAAGGAAGATAAATTCAAACTTTTTGCCCCTTTCCCTCTCTTTAACCTAAGCAGAAACCCCAAAGAACAGCTACACTCATTTTACGAGAAAAATTCATTGCTTTGACATGAAAGTGGGGTTTTCCGCGTCTAAACAGTGAAAATAGACATTTAAACATACATTTGACTATATCTCTGGCTAGAAAGAAGATAAATTAAAACTTTTTGTCCCATTCTGCTCTCTTCATGAACCTAAGCAGGAATCCCAAAGAACTCATCACAGCTCCAGTAGTTTAGGAGAAAAATTCATTGCTTTGACATGAAAAGTGTGTTTTCGCGTCTAAACAGTGAAAAAAAGACATTTAAACATACGTTTGACTACATCGTGGCTAGAAAGAAGATAAATTCAAACTTTTTGTCCCATTCTGCCTTTTCATGAACCTAAGCGGGAATCCCAAAAAAACAGCATCAAGTCCAGTAGTTTAGGAGAAAAATTCATTGCTTTTGACATGAAAGTGTGTTTTTCGCGTCTAAACAGTGAAAATAACATTTAAAACATACGTTTGACTATATCTCTGGCTAGAAAGAAGATAAATTCAAACTTTTTGTCCCATTCTGCTCTCTTCATGAACCTAAGCAGGAATCCCAAAGAACAGCATCACACTCCAGTATTTAGGAGAAAAATTCATTGCTTTTGACATGAAATGTGTTTTCGCGTCTAAACAGTGAAAATAGACATTTAAAACATACGTTTGACTATATCTCGGGCTAGAAAGAAGATAAATTCAAACTTTTTGTCCCATTCTGCTCTCTTCATGAACCTAAGCAGGAATCCCAAAGAACAGCATCACAGTTCCAGTAGTTTAGGAGAAAAAATTCATTGCTTTGACATGAAAGTGGGGTTTTCGCGTCTAAACAGTGAAAATAGACATTTAAACAACGTTGACTATATCTCTGCTAGAAAAAGATAATTCAAACTTTTTGTCCCATTCTGCTCTCTTCATGAACCTAAGCAGGAATCCCAAAGAACAGCATCACAGCTCCAGTAGTTTAGGAGAAAATTCATTGCTTTGACATGAAAGTGTGTTTTCGCGTCTAAACAGTGAAAATAGACATTTAAACATACGTTTGACTATCTCTGGCTAGAAAGAAGATAAATTCAAACTTTTTGTCCCATTCTGCTCTCTTCATGAACCTAAGCAGGAATCCCAAAGAACAGCATCACAGTCCAGTAGTTTAGGAGAAAAATTCATTGCTTTGACATGAAAGTGTGTTTTCGCGTCTAAACAGTGAAAATAGACATTTAAACATACGTTTGACTATATCTCTGGCTAGAAAGAAGATAAATTCAAACTTTTTGTCCCATTCTGCTCTCTTCATGAACCTAAGCAGGAATCCCAAAGAACAGCATCACAGCTCCAGTAGTTTAGGAGAAAAATTCATTGCTTTGACATGAAAGTGTGTTTTCGCGTCTAAACAGTGAAAATAGACATTTAAACATACGTTTGACTATATCTCTGGCTAGAAAGAAGATAAATTCAAACTTTTTGTCCCATTCTGCTCTCTTCATGAACCTAAGCAGGAATCCCAAAGAACAGCATCACAGCTCCAGTAGTTTAGGAGAAAAATTCATTGCTTTGACGTGAAAGTGTGTTTTTGCGTCTAAACAGTGAAAATAGATATTTAAACATACGTTTGACTATATCTCTGGCTAGAAAGAAGATAAATTCAAACTTTTTGTCCCATTCTGCTCTCTTCATGAACCTAAGCAGGAATCCCAAAGAACAGCATCACAGCTCCAGTAGTTTAGGAGAAAAATTCATTGCTTTGACATGAAAGTGTGTTATATCTCTGGCTAGAAAGAAGATAAATTAAACTTTTTGTCCATTCTGCTTCTTCATGAACCTAAGCAGGAATCAAAGAACACATCACAGCTCAGTATTTAGGGAAAATTCATTGCTTTGACATGAAAGTGTGTATTCGCGTCTAAACAGTGAAAATAGATTTAAAATAGTTTGACATATCTTGTTGAAGAAAGATAAATTCAAACTTTTTTCCATTCTGCTCTCTTCATACACTAAGCGGAATCCCAAAGAAGCATCACATCTCCATAGTTTAGGCAAAAATTCATTGCTTTGACATGAAAGTGTTTTTAACGTCTCTAACAGTGAAAATAGACATTTAAAACACGTTGACTATATTTGGCTAGAAAGAAGATAAATTCAAACTTTTTGTCCATTCTGCTCTTTCATGAACTAAGCAGGAATCCAAGAAATGCACTCTCCATAGTTTATGAAAAAATCATGCTTTGACATGAAAGTGTGTTTTCGCGTCTAAACAGTGAAAATAGACATTTAAACATAACGTTTGACTATATTCTGGCTAAAAGAAGAAAATTCAAAGTTTTGTCCATTCTGATCTCTTCATGAACTAAGCAGGAATTCCAAAGATTGCATCCAGCTCCAGTAGTTTAGGAGAAAAATTCATTGTTATTGACATGAAAGTTGTTTTCGCGTCTAAACAGTGAAAATAACATTTAACTACTTGAACTTTTTGGCTAGAAAGAAAGATAAATTCAAACTTTTTGCCATTCTGCTGCTTCATGAAACTAAGCAGGAATCCCAAGAAAGCATCACATCTCCAGTAGTTTAGGGAAAAATTCATTGCTTTGACATGAAAGTGTGTTTTCGCGTCTAAACAGTAAAAATAGACTTTAACTATAGTTTGACTATATTCGGCTAGAAAAGAAGATAAATTCAAACTTTTGTCATTCTGCTCTCTTCATGAACCTAAGCAGAATCCCAAAATTACACATCACAGCTCCAGTAGTTTAGGAGAAAAATTCATTGCTGACATGAAAGTGTGTTTTCGCGTCTAAACAGTGAAAATAGACATTTAAACATATGTTTGACATATCTCTGGCTAGAAAGAAGATAAATTTCAAACTTTTTGTCCCTTCTGCTCTCATACATGACCTAAGCAGGATCCAAAGACAGCATAACAGATCCAGTAAGTTAGGAGAAAAATTAATTGCTTTGACTATGAAAGATATGTTTTCGGCTAAACAGTGATATAGACATTTAAACATACGTTTGACTTTATTTCTGGCTAGAAAGAAAGAGTAAATTCAAACTTTTTGTCCCATTCTGCTCTCTTCATGAACCTAAGCAGGAATCCCAAAGAACAGCATCACATCTCCAGTAGTTTAGGAGAAAAATTCATTGCTTTGACATGAAAGTGTGTTTTCGCGTCTAAACAGTCAAAATAGATATTTAAACATACGTTTGACTATATCTCTGGCTAGAAAGAAGATAAATTCAAACTTTTTGTCCCATTCTGCTCTCTTCATGAACCTAAGCAGGAATCCCAAAAAACAGCATCACAGCTCCAGTAGTTTAGGAGAAAAATTCATTGCTTTGACATGAAAGTGTGTTTTTCGCGTCTAAACAGTAAAAATAGACATTTAAACATACGTTTGACTATATCTCTGGCTAGAAAGAAGATAAATTCAAACTTTTTGTCCCATTCTGCTCTCTTCATGAACCTAAGCAGGAATCCCAAAGAACAGCATCACAGCTCCAGTAGTTTAGGAGAAAAATTCATTGCTTTGACATGAAAGTGTGTTTTCGCGTCTAAACAGTGAAAATAGACATTTAAACATATGTTTGACTATATCTCTGGCTAGAAAGAAGATAAATTCAAACTTTTTGTCCCATTCTGCTCTCTTCATGAACCTAAGCAGGAATCCCAAAGAACAGCATCACAGATCCAGTAGTTTAGGAGAAAAATTAATTGCTTTGACATGAAAGTGTGTTTTCGCGTCTAAACAGTGAAAATAGACATTTAAACATACGTTTGACTATATCTCTGGCTAGAAAGAAGATAAATTCAAACTTTTTGTCCCATTCTGCTCTCTTCATGAACCTAAGCAGGAATCCCAAAGAACAGCATCACAGCTCCAGTAGTTTAGGAGAAAAATTCATTGCTTTGACATGAAAGTGTGTTTTCGCGTCTAAACAGTGAAAATAGACATTTAAACATACGTTTGACTATATCTCTGGCTTGAAAGAAGATAAATTCAAACTTTTTGTCCCATTCTGCTCTCTTCATGAACCTAAGCAGGAATCCCAAAGAACAGCATCACATCTCCAGTAGTTTAGGAGAAAAATTCATTGCTTTGACATGAAAGTGTGTTTTCGCGTCTAAACAGTGAAAATAGACATTTAAACACACGTTTGACTATATCTCTGGCTAGAAAGAAGATAAATTCAAACTTTTTGTCCCATTCTGCTCTCTTCATGAACCTAAGCAGGAATCCCAAAGAACAGCATCACATCTCCAGTAGTTTATGAGAAAAATTCATTGCTTTGACATGAAAGTGTGTTTTCGCGTCTAAACAGTGAAAATAGACATTTAAACATACGTTTGACTATATCTCTGGCTAGAAAGAAGATAAATTCAAAGTTTTTGTCCCATTCTGATCTCTTCATGAACCTAAGCAGGAATCCCAAAGAACAGCATCACAGCTCCAGTAGTTTAGGAGAAAAATTCATTGTTTTGACATGAAAGTGTGTTTTCGCGTCTAAACAGTGAAAATAGACATTTAAACATACGTTTGACTATATCTCTGGCTAGAAAGAAGATAAATTCAAACTTTTTGTCCCATTCTGCTCTCTTCATGAACCTAAGCAGGAATCCCAAAGAACAGCATCACATCTCCAGTAGTTTAGGAGAAAAATTCATTGCTTTGACATGAAAGTGTGTTTTCGCGTCTAAACAGTCAAAATAGATATTTAAACATACGTTTGACTATATCTCTGGCTAGAAAGAAGATAAATTCAAACTTTTTGTCCCATTCTGCTCTCTTCATGAACCTAAGCAGGAATCCCAAAAAACAGCATCACAGCTCCAGTAGTTTAGGAGAAAAATTAATTGCTTTGACATGAAAGTGTGTTTTCGCGTCTAAACAGTAAAAATAACTGCAAAATATAAAGGGGGGGAACGAGAGGCGCAATAGTGCCCTATCACTAGTGACACTAGTGAAAAAGGTGGTGCTATGTGGCCGCTCACCTGATCCAGTTGTGATCCCCACAACTGGTTTGAAGGCTTTTTAGGAAACAAAATTCCAAGCTGCTGCAGGACCTCCACCGACCACTGGATAGTGGTGTGTTCCAGAAGAATATGATGGGAGTATGGTGTGTCACGGTCCGCGCTGCTCAGGGTTCAGAAATAACTCACCAAAGAGCCGGGCAACTTATCATCTTCTTTATTCCACCTTATCCAACGCGTTTCAGCGCCAAAACCCGGCGCCTTCCTCAGGGATATTACAAACATACTCCAGGAGGGGGTTTTTATAGCCCCTAACTCCACAATACAAGGGGTGTTAACTGTTTGCCAGTGATGTCATCCACATCATCAAAATGGGTGGATCTCTCATTTTGGCGCAATTTTCACATAAGATGACAAAATACAGCTCAAAATCGTTAGGAAAGGATTAGGTGTTTCAATCCATCATTGCTTACAGTAAATTAATCAAAATTTTCTAAAAATGAGGCAAAACTAGGTCAGAAACACATAAAAACAAACTCGCCCTTGATATAAAAAAGGCAAAAAAGGGGTAGGTATTTACTTCAGTGGAGATTAGAACCTGGAGTTCTGGGACATAAATGCCGGGTTTTATTGGCTTTAGTGTTGCTCACCACCAAGGTTTTTTGTATTGCCACTGTTTTAGAATAAAAAAGTTGGAGGGAATGATAAAACTAGAGGAGAATATAAAAATATTATTGTTTTAATATAAATATAAAACATATATAAAAAAAGTTTTTTATTTTATTTAATATTTTCATTAAAAATATAGCTTATAAAAAATTTTTAGTATGAAACTTTCCAATAAGGGAAGAACCTAAAAACAACCGATCATGTATTCCTAGGTATGGCTCAACAGGATAAGATACGAAATCAAAAGGGCTATATATCGGAGAAACCAGGTTCCATCCTCAAAACAAGTTATATTATCAAACATAGGGGTTTTTGTGCTAGAGACCGGGCATAAATCTTAAAAAGATATTACATCTTGAAAGAACAGAAAAAAGAAGAAACTATCTTTGTATCTGCATGAAACAATACAGACACAAGGTGGCGCTGAAAGACCTTTCCATAGCATGATTCTTAGAATAGTAGGAACCACTGCGCTGTAAATCTATAAATATATGTGTCAAAACAGAGTGTATATGAAAATTAATATTAAAAGTGAAATACATGGAATAAAAAAGAGGGAGGTCTAGTGCATCCTAATATGATAGTGATATTTTGTTCTAGTGCTAAAACAGTGTCTAAAAACAGTAATATCATATTAGATATTAATATTTATAGGGAAACTATGAATGAATAGTAAAAGTGCTCAGATATTTGGCCATATGTGATAAAGTGAAGAAGTGCTTTTCATAAGGGGGACCCAGGTTTTCTATCCAGCAAAAACAATTGCTGCTGGACCCGATACTCTATCTCTATTCTGGAGATAGTTCCTATAGTTACAGCTCTGAGGAATAATGCAAATGTTCGTCTCTAGGGGGCAGCAACAAGTATTTCTACAAAGAGAAGGGAATATCGTGTGAGGAACATAACTAACCATTACAGCCACCAGATGGCTCCCAATTAGGTACCTCAACTGAGTCCCGGAGCCAGTATCCATAATTACAGGCTTATGAACAAGAGAACTGCAAATGTTCGCCTCTAGGGGCGGGCAAGAGCAGCTTCTTTGGTTTAGAATGTCGGCAAGGCATAAAATGAATCACATCCAATGAATAAATGAATATACATAAATAAATAAATATATAGCTGTTGCATTAAATAAAATAAATTATACCACATGTAATATGCAATAAATATGTAATAACCAATCAGGCTTTCCCATGTACCTTACAACAAAGGGGAAAAGGTTGTTACCAGCAAAGTTGGATGTTAAATCAATTCAGTGACCAAATTCAACCCTTTTGGTTTTAGGGTATTCAAGCTGTAGATCCAGAACTTCTCTTTTCTTTTTAGGACTTCAAACCTATTATTGGTCTCAGCAGGTACATGGTCAATAGGAGTTACTTTAATTACTGTTGGATCCCTGTTGTGATATTTGTCAAAATGGGATGATACACCATGTAATTTAAATCCGTGTTTTATATTGCTCCTATGCTTATTCAGTCTCTCATTTAGTGGTCTGGTGGTACGTCCCACGTATTGTAGAGGGCAGGGGCATTGTAATAGATAAATCACGTGGTCAGTAGTACAGTCCATATTATGCTCAACAGGGAAAGTTTCATTAGTTATGACTGAACTGAATGAGGATACTTTTTGTATGTTCCTACAGCATAAGCATTTCCTCTTCCCACATTCCTTGGTAGTTTTCACTGTTTTAGCAGATGTTGTTTTGGGTTTATACTGTGCCAGGCGACTTGGAGCTATCAAGCTTTTTATATTTGGCGCTCTCCTGAATGTTATGCAAGGTTTATCGGGAATTATGGATCCCAGGATTGGATCCTTTTTCAGAATGTGCCAATGTGAGTGTAAACAATCCTTTATGGCCGCATGGTTTCTATTGAAAGTGGTGACAAAATTGAACATGAATTTATTCAGCATAGTTTTTTCTTTTAACCTTGGATTTAATAGGGTATCTTGCCTCATTTTGCTGCATGATTTACGGGCCGTTTGGACCAAATTCTTAGGATATCCTCTCTCCCGAAATCTGTCACTCAATATTTGTGATTGGGCCAGATAATCACTCTGGTTGGAACAGTTCTTTCTAATGCGCCTAAACTGTCCCATAGGTATATTCCTGAGCCATTTGGCATAGTGTCCACTCCTGTAATCGATGTATGAATTCCTGTCAGTTTGTTTAAAAAATGTCTTTGTACAAATGGTTTCATTTTCAATAAAAATAGTCAAATCTAAAAAGTTAATGATTTGATCACTCACAGTAGGTTCAAAACCTAATCCCCAATTATTTTGTAAAATGGAACTGATGAAGTTGTGTATATCACCACCATCCATGTCCCATATAATCAAGATGTCGTCTATGAATCTCTTATATAGTACCAATCCTCTTTTGAAAACATCATTTAATATATGTAAATTTTCGAACATCCCCATAAACAAATTTGCATATGAGCAAGCGACCTTCGAACCCATGGCCGTTCCATATTTTTGATGGTACATACTCCCATTATGAGTGAAGAAATTGTTATATAGTATGAATTCCAGGCCCTCTAGAATAAATGACACCATAGGGTCACTCAATTCGGGATCTTGTTTAAGAAAAAATTCAGCACATAATAATCCTGTAGTGTGATTGATGTTAGTATATAATGATGCTACATCAAGGGTGGTAAAAATGTATGAATTTTTCCATGTTATGCTTTTCAATAATTTTATCACATCTGTTGAATCTTTTATGAAACTATCCAATTTTATTACGTATTTCTGTAGTGACTTGTCTATGAACATCGCCAGATTGCTTGTCAGGGAGCCAATTCCCGAAATTATCGGTCTACCCGGGGGGTTGACTAAGCTTTTGTGTATTTTAGGCAAGTGATAAAGAAATGGTGTGGTAGGTTGATTTGCCATCAGGAATTTTTTTAGATTTTTATCAATTATTCCTTTCTCAAAAGCTTCTTTTATCTTATGATTGTAAATTTTGATTAATTTCGGATAAGGGTTAGTTTGGATTTTTCCATAGTATTTTGGATCAGCAAGGAGTCTTTCTGCCTCTTTGATATATGTAGATTTATCTTGTATCACGATACCTCCTCCTTTATCTGCTGCCCTTATCACTATGTCCCTATTATTCTTCAAGCTCTTTATGGCTGCCCTTTCCTTCCTTGTTAGATTCTTATTGTCTTTATTAACTACCCCCAGTGTGTCCTTATTTAAATCATGAAGTAGGAGCTCCTGAAAGGTCTCCAGGATGTGACCCCTACTTTCTAACGGGTAGAAGTTAGACTTCGGCTTAAATGCAGTCGGGTTATCATTACTGTCACTTCCATGGGGATTTGGTTCACTCTCATTAGTTTTTAATGCAAAATGTCGTTTTAGTGTAAGTTTACGGATAAAATGGTGTACATCTAAAAAAAGATTGAAATTGTCTGGTTCTTTCGATGGACAAAACAATAAACCCTTGTTCAGTAAAAGTACTTCCTCCTCAGTGGGCTCATACTGTGATAGATTAATAATATTGCTACCCCTGGGTTCAGTTGCCCTTAATCCATTAAGCAAATTTTTACTTTTTTTCTTTTTTCCTTTTCCTCTTGCTCCTCTTTCTTTCTTTTTCCCCCCACCGTACTGAAAAATTTTGTTATTTCTTGATTCGTTTTTTTGGCACCCACTAAAAAAGGCACCAACCCGTTGTTCTGGTTTTTTGAATTATCAATAATTATTTTTTGATTATTAGGTGCATCAAACGGACTTATCAGATTTTCAGTATCACATATCATTAAATCTTTTTCCTTTTCAAGATTACATTGTTTGCTGTTATGCAGTACAATAGGTTGCAAGGGTCTTTCTTTATTTATTTTGCTAATTAGTTCTTTAATTTTATGCAGATGCTCCTCATCGTTATCTTTATTTGTTGCTGCTGTGTGATTCCCCACATCAGTATGAATTTGTGCTACAGTAGTCACTAAGTTCTTTTTTGCCTGTTTCAGAGTCACAGTGGTTGTGTCATCTGCCTGTTTCAGAGTCACAGTGGTTGTGTCATTTGTTACCTCAGAGGTCTCATTCTCTACAGGTTCCTCTACAATTGTACCATCATTATCGCCAAAAATTTCGTCCACTATTAAACCTGAAAAATCTTCAAGATCATATTAGGATGCACTAGACCTCCCTCTTTTTTATTCCATGTATTTCACTTTTAATATTAATTTTCATATACACTCTGTTTTGACACATATATTTATAGATTTACAGCGCAGTGGTTCCTACTATTCTAAGAATCATGCTATGGAAAGGTCTTTCAGCGCCACCTTGTGTCTGTATTGTTTCATGCAGATACAAAGATAGTTTCTTCTTTTTTCTGTTCTTTCAAGATGTAATATCTTTTTAAGATTTATGCCCGGTCTCTAGCACAAAAACCCCTATGTTTGATAATATAACTTGTTTTGAGGATGGAACCTGGTTTCTCCGATATACAGCCCTTTTGATTTCGTATCTTATCCTGTTGAGCCATACCTAGGAATACATGATCGGTTGTTTTTAGGTTCTTCCCTTATTGGAAAGTTTCATACTAAAAATTTTTTATAAGCTATATTTTTAATGAAAATATTAAATAAAATAAAAAACTTTTTTTATATATGTTTTATATTTATATTAAAACAATAATATTTTTATATTCTCCTCTAGTTTTATCATTCCCTCCAACTTTTTTATTCTAAAACAGTGGCAATACAAAAAACCTTGGTGGTGAGCAACACTAAAGCCAATAAAACCCGCATTTATGTCCCAGAACTCCAGGTTCTAATCTCCACTGAAGTAAATACCTACCCCTTTTTTGCCTTTTTTATATCAAGGGCGAGTTTGTTTTTATGTGTTTCTGACCTAGTTTTGCCTCATTTTTAGAAAATTTTGATTAATTTACTGTAAGCAATGATGGATTGAAACACCTAATCCTTTCCTAACGATTTTGAGCTGTATTTTGTCATCTTATGTGAAAATTGCGCCAAAATGAGAGATCCACCCATTTTGATGATGTGGATGACATCACTGGCAAACAGTTAACACCCCTTGTATTGTGGAGTTAGGGGCTATAAAAACCCCCTCCTGGAGTATGTTTGTAATATCCCTGAGGAAGGCGCCGGGTTTTGGCGCTGAAACGCGTTGTATAAGGTGGAATAAAGAAGATGATAAGTTGCCCGGCTCTTTGGTGAGTTATTTCTGAACCCTGAGCAGCGCGGACCGTGACACACCATACTCCCATCATATTCTTCTGGAACACACCACTATCCAGTGGTCGGTGGAGGTCCTGCAGCAGCTTGGAATTTTGTTTCCTAAAAAGCCTTCAAACCAGTTGTGGGGATCACAACTGGATCAGGTGAGCGGCCACATAGCACCACCTTTTTCACTAGTGTCACTAGTGATAGGGCACTATTGCGCCTCTCGTTCCCCCCCTTTATATTTTGCAGTTATTTGAGTCACTGGTTCGTTGGGAAGGAACCGCTGATTGGGGTATACAATCCCTACTGGGGACAGAGAGCTGCATAAAAATTGGAGATGGACTACCTACACACCAGGTTCTCTTCAAGAGAAAAACTGATTCAACAGGTTATTGGGACTATCAACACTGTTGGGAATGAGACATTGACTGATGATAACACATTGGACGAGAATGAAGCTAAATTAATGAAGGAATTGTTGCATAAACTTGAGGACACCCTAAAAAAAGAAGTACAATATGGCATAGATGCTAGATTTATGTCTATTTACATCAATGAGAATATATGCCCAAGAGGACTGAGAATAATTTTGAACTCTCCATTTCAAGATGATGTAGAGTTCACTACGAACTGGAATTTCATCTTGAAAAAATGCATGAATACTCTACTATGCATCTTATGTGATAAGAGATCAAAATTGGCAGACATAGCCACTTTAGAGGTAAATAGGCTCAGTGAATGTCTGAGCAAATATTCCAATAACACTGAGTATAGGAGGATTTATTCTAACATAAGTACGACCTTACTCCAGATTGAGCACGACACCATTATGAGGAAGTCCAAAAAATTGAATAGAGACAGACTGGACTATTCTTCAGGTAATCCAAATGCAGAAAGCAATACTTTCAAAAAGAATAGAATACCATCAGCGCAAAGAGAGCACAAAGAGAGAACTTTCTCAAATAGTTCAAGGAGCAGGAATAATCAAGGGGGTTATCCTAGAAACTACCATGGGTACAAAAATCAAGAATCTAATATTAACGCCAATTCTAAAGAAAATAATAAAAATGAGAAAACTAGCACTAGCATACCCTTAATACCCTCTGTAAAAATGGACTCTAAAAAAACTTCAGTGATTGATATCACCAGTGGAAAGAGTAGTGCAGTAGCACTGACCACATCAACAATTGAACACCAAAAAATCAGTATAGATACACCTAGACAGCAGGGTATAGAAATTTTTGATGCTGATGAGGAGGATGAGTTTGAGGATCTTGAAGATTTTTCAGGTTTAATAGTGGACGAAATTTTTGGCGATAATGATGGTACAATTGTAGAGGAACCTGTAGAGAATGAGACCTCTGAGGTAACAAATGACACAACCACTGTGACTCTGAAACAGGCAGATGACACAACCACTGTGACTCTGAAACAGGCAAAAAAGAACTTAGTGACTACTGTAGCACAAATTCATACTGATGTGGGGAATCACACAGCAGCAACAAATAAAGATAACGATGAGGAGCATCTGCATAAAATTAAAGAACTAATTAGCAAAATAAATAAAGAAAGACCCTTGCAACCTATTGTACTGCATAACAGCAAACAATGTAATCTTGAAAAGGAAAAAGATTTAATGATATGTGATACTGAAAATCTGATAAGTCCGTTTGATGCACCTAATAATCAAAAAATAATTATTGATAATTCAAAAAACCAGAACAACGGGTTGGTGCCTTTTTTAGTGGGTGCCAAAAAAACGAATCAAGAAATAACAAAATTTTTCAGTACGGTGGGGGGAAAAAGAAAGAAAGAGGAGCAAGAGGAAAAGGAAAAAAGAAAAAAAGTAAAAATTTGCTTAATGGATTAAGGGCAACTGAACCCAGGGGTAGCAATATTATTAATCTATCACAGTATGAGCCCACTGAGGAGGAAGTACTTTTACTGAACAAGGGTTTATTGTTTTGTCCATCGAAAGAACCAGACAATTTCAATCTTTTTTTAGATGTACACCATTTTATCCGTAAACTTACACTAAAACGACATTTTGCATTAAAAACTAATGAGAGTGAACCAAATCCCCATGGAAGTGACAGTAATGATAACCCGACTGCATTTAAGCCGAAGTCTAACTTCTACCCGTTAGAAAGTAGGGGTCACATCCTGGAGACCTTTCAGGAGCTCCTACTTCATGATTTAAATAAGGACACACTGGGGGTAGTTAATAAAGACAATAAGAATCTAACAAGGAAGGAAAGGGCAGCCATAAAGAGCTTGAAGAATAATAGGGACATAGTGATAAGGGCAGCAGATAAAGGAGGAGGTATCGTGATACAAGATAAATCTACATATATCAAAGAGGCAGAAAGACTCCTTGCTGATCCAAAATACTATGGAAAAATCCAAACTAACCCTTATCCGAAATTAATCAAAATTTACAATCATAAGATAAAAGAAGCTTTTGAGAAAGGAATAATTGATAAAAATCTAAAAAAATTCCTGATGGCAAATCAACCTACCACACCATTTCTTTATCACTTGCCTAAAATACACAAAAGCTTAGTCAACCCCCCGGGTAGACCGATAATTTCGGGAATTGGCTCCCTGACAAGCAATCTGGCGATGTTCATAGACAAGTCACTACAGAAATACGTAATAAAATTGGATAGTTTCATAAAAGATTCAACAGATGTGATAAAATTATTGAAAAGCATAACATGGAAAAATTCATACATTTTTACCACCCTTGATGTAGCATCATTATATACTAACATCAATCACACTACAGGATTATTATGTGCTGAATTTTTTCTTAAACAAGATCCCGAATTGAGTGACCCTATGGTGTCATTTATTCTAGAGGGCCTGGAATTCATACTATATAACAATTTCTTCACTCATAATGGGAGTATGTACCATCAAAAATATGGAACGGCCATGGGTTCGAAGGTCGCTTGCTCATATGCAAATTTGTTATTGGGGATGTTCGAAAATTTACATATATTAAATGATGTTTTCAAAAGAGGATTGGTACTATATAAGAGATTCATAGACGACATCTTGATTATATGGGACATGGATGGTGGTGATATACACAACTTCATCAGTTCCATTTTACAAAATAATTGGGGATTAGGTTTTGAACCTACTGTGAGTGATCAAATCATTAACTTTTTAGATTTGACTATTTTTATTGAAAATGAAACCATTTGTACAAAGACATTTTTTAAACAAACTGACAGGAATTCATACATCGATTACAGGAGTGGACACTATGCCAAATGGCTCAGGAATATACCTATGGGACAGTTTAGGCGCATTAGAAAGAACTGTTCCAACCAGAGTGATTATCTGGCCCAATCACAAATATTGAGTGACAGATTTCGGGAGAGAGGATATCCTAAGAATTTGGTCCAAACGGCCCGTAAATCATGCAGCAAAATGAGGCAAGATACCCTATTAAATCCAAGGTTAAAAGAAAAAACTATGCTGAATAAATTCATGTTCAATTTTGTCACCACTTTCAATAGAAACCATGCGGCCATAAAGGATTGTTTACACTCACATTGGCACATTCTGAAAAAGGATCCAATCCTGGGATCCATAATTCCCGATAAACCTTGCATAACATTCAGGAGAGCGCCAAATATAAAAAGCTTGATAGCTCCAAGTCGCCTGGCACAGTATAAACCCAAAACAACATCTGCTAAAACAGTGAAAACTACCAAGGAATGTGGGAAGAGGAAATGCTTATGCTGTAGGAACATACAAAAAGTATCCTCATTCAGTTCAGTCATAACTAATGAAACTTTCCCTGTTGAGCATAATATGGACTGTACTACTGACCACGTGATTTATCTATTACAATGCCCCTGCCCTCTACAATACGTGGGACGTACCACCAGACCACTAAATGAGAGACTGAATAAGCATAGGAGCAATATAAAACACGGATTTAAATTACATGGTGTATCATCCCATTTTGACAAATATCACAACAGGGATCCAACAGTAATTAAAGTAACTCCTATTGACCATGTACCTGCTGAGACCAATAATAGGTTTGAAGTCCTAAAAAGAAAAGAGAAGTTCTGGATCTACAGCTTGAATACCCTAAAACCAAAAGGGTTGAATTTGGTCACTGAATTGATTTAACATCCAACTTTGCTGGTAACAACCTTTTCCCCTTTGTTGTAAGGTACATGGGAAAGCCTGATTGGTTATTACATATTTATTGCATATTACATGTGGTATAATTTATTTTATTTAATGCAACAGCTATATATTTATTTATGTATATTCATTTATTCATTGGATGTGATTCATTTTATGCCTTGCTGACATTCTAAACCAAAGAAGCTGCTCTCTGCCCGCCCCTAGAGGCGAACATTTGCAGTTCTCTTGTTCATAAGCCTGTAATTATGGATACTGGCTCCGGGACTCAGTTGAGGTACCTAATTGGGAGCCATCTGGTGGCTGTAATGGTTAGTTATGTTCCTCACACGATATTCCCCTTCTCTTTGTAGAAATACTTGTTGCTGCCCCTAGAGACGAACATTTGCATTATTCCTCAGAGCTGTAACTATAGGAACTATCTCCAGAATAGAGATAGAGTATCGGGTCCAGCAGCAATTGTTTTTGCTGGATAGAAAACCTGGGTCCCCCTTATGAAAAGCACTTCTTCACTTTATCACATATGGCCAAATATCTGAGCACTTTTACTATTCATTCATAGTTTCCCTATAAATATTAATATCTAATATGATATTACTGTTTTTAGACACTGTTTTAGCACTAGAACAAAATATCACTATCATATTAGGATGCACTAGACCTCCCTCTTTTTTATTCCATGTATTTCACTTTTAATATTAATTTTCATATACACTCTGTTTTGACACATAATATTTATAGATTTACAGCGCAGTGGTTCCTACTATTCTAAGAATCATGCTATGGAAAGGTCTTTCAGCGCCACCTTGTGTCTGTATTGTTTCATGCAGATACAAAGATAGTTTCTTCTTTTTTCTGTTCTTTCAAGATGTAATATCTTTTTAAGATTTATGCCCGGTCTCTAGCACAAAAACCCCTATGTTTGATAATGATAACTTGTTTTGAGGATGGAACCCTGGTTTCTCCGATATATTAGCACCTTTTGATTTCGTATCTTAATCCTGTTGAGCCTACCTAGGAATACATGATCGTGTATGTTTTTAGGTTCTTCCCTTATTGGAAAGTTTCATACTAAAAATTTATTTATAAGCTATATTTTTAATGAAAATATTAAATAAAATAAAAAACTTTTTTATATTATGTTATTATATTTATATTAAAACAATAATATTTTTGATATTCTCCTCTAGTTTTATCATTCCCTCCAACTTTTTTATTCTAAAACAGTGGCAATACAAAAAACCTTGGTGGTGAGCAACACTAAAGCCAATAAAACCCGGCATTTATGTCCCAGAACTCCAGGTTCTAATCTCCACTGAAGTAAATACCTACCCTCAGTTTTTAGGGAAAATTTATTGCTTTGACTATGTTTTCGCTCATTTAAAATTTATAACATACTGTGAGCAATGATGGTAAAATAATAATTCAACTTTTATGTATTTGCTCTTCATGAAAAGCGCCAAAGAAGATCCCCCATTTAGAGTAAATCATGCATACAGTAACATTGTTTTGAGTTACATAAAATACTTCTAGTAGTTTGTAATATCTCCTGAAGAAGCCTTTTGCCCTAACCTTGAATAAGGGAATAAAGAAAGCATCAATTCCCGGTTTGGTAGCTTCTATTTTTAACTAAAAACTTCTCTTGACAATGCGCTGTCATTCTGTTTATGAACTACAATCCCAAACCTCACATCATAGTTAGTTCTTGCTTAATAATTTTCGCGCTAACAGAAAATAGACATTTAAACATACGTTTGACTATATCTCTGGCTAGAAAGAAGATAAATTCAAACTTTTTGTCCCATTCTGCTCTCTTCATGAACCTAAGCAGGAATCCCAAAGAACAGCATCACAGCTCCAGTAGTTTAGGAGAAAAATTCATTGCTTTGACATGAAAGTGTGTTTTCCGCGTCTAAACAGTGAAAATAGACATTTAAACATACGTTTGACTATATCTCTGGCTAGAAAGAAGATAAATTCAAACTTTTTGTCCCATTCTGCTCTCTTCATGAACCTAAGCAGGAATCCAAAGAACAGCATCACAGCTCCAGTAGTTTAGGAGAAAAATTCATTGCTTTGACATGAAAGTGTGTTTTCGCGTCTAAACAGTGAAAATAGACATTTAAACATACGTTTGACTATATCTCTGGCTAGAAAGAAGATAAATTCAAACTTTTTGTCCCATTCTGCTCTCTTCATGAACCTAAGCAGGAATCCAAAGACAGCATACATCTCCAGTAGTTAGAGAAAAATCATTGCTTTGACATGAAAGTGTGTTTCGCGTCTAAACATGAAATAGACATTTAAACAGTTACTAATCGGCTAGAAAGAAGATAAATCAAATTTTGCCCATTTGCCTCTCATGACTAAGCAGATCAAGAACAGCACACGTCCGTATTTAGGAAAAAATTCATGCTTTGACTGAAGTGTTTTTCGCGTCTAAACAGTGAAAATAGACATTTAAACATACGTTTGACTATATCTCTGGCTAGAAAGAAGATAAATTCAAACTTTTTGTCCCATTCTGCTCTCTTCATGAACCTAAGCAGGAATCCCAAAGAACAGCATCACATCTCCAGTAGTTTAGGAGAAAAATTCATTGCTTTGACATGAAAGTGTGTTTTCGCGTCTAAACAGTGAAAATAGACATTTAAACATACGTTTGACTATATCTCTGGCTAGAAAGAAGATAAATTCAAACTTTTTGTCCCATTCTGCTCTCTTCATGAACCTAAGGGAATCCCAAAGAACAGCATCACACTCCAGTAGTTTAGGAGAAAAATTCATTGCTTTGACATGAAAGTGTGTTTTCGCGTCTAAACAGTGAAAATAGACATTTAAACATACGTTTGACTATATCTCTGGCTAGAAAGAAGATAAATTCAAACTTTTTGTCCCATTCTGCTCTCTTCATGAACCTAAGCAGGAATCCCAAAGAACAGCATCACAGTCCAGTAGTTTAGAGAAAAATTCATTGCTTGACATGAAAGTGTGTTTTCGCGTCTAAACATGAAAATAGACATTTAACATACGTTTGACTATATCTCTGGCTAGAAAGAGATAAATTCAAACTTTGTCCCATTCTGCTCTCTTCATGAACCTAAGCAGAATCCCAAGAACAGCATCACACTCCAGTGTTTAGGAGAAAAATTCATTCTTTGACATGAAAGTGTGTTTTCGTCTAAACAGTGAAAATAGACATTTAAACATACGTTTGACTATATCTCTGGCTAGAAAGAAGATAAATTCAAACTTTTTGTCCCATTCTGCTCTCTTCATGAACCTAAGCAGGAATCCCAAAGAACAGCATCACAGCTCCAGTAGTTTAGGAGAAAAATTCATTGCTTTGACATGAAAGTGTGTTTTCGCGTCTAAACAGTGAAAATAGACATTTAAACATACGTTTGACTATATCTCTGGCTAGAAAGAAGATAAATTCAAACTTTTTGTCCCATTCTGCTCTCTTCATGAACCTAAGCAGGAATCCAAAGAACAGCATCACAGCTCCAGTAGTTTAGGAGAAAAATTCATTGCTTTGACATGAAAGTGTGTTTTCGCGTCTAAACAGTGAAAATAGACATTAACAACGTTTGACTATATCTCTGGCTAGAAAGAAGATAAATTCAAACTTTTTGTCCCATTCTGCTCTCTTTCGCGTCTAAACAGTGAAAATACATTTAAACATACGTTTGACATATCTCTGCAGAAGAAGAAAATTCAAACTTTTTTCCATCGCTCTCTCAAACCAAGCAGGAATCCAAACACCATCCCAGTATTTAGGAAAAAATTCATGCTGACATAAAGTTTTTTTCGCGTTAAACAGTAAAAAAATTTAAACATACTTGAAATCTCTGCTAGAAAAAGATAATCAAACTTTTTGTCCATTCTGCCTCTTATGAACCTAAGCAGATCCCAAACAGCACACAGCCCAGTATTAGGAAAAAATTATGCTTGACATTGTGTTTTCGCGTCTAAAAGTGAAAATAGACATTAACATACGTTTGACTATATCTCTGCTAGAAAGAAGATAAATCAACTTTTTGTCCATTTGCTCCTTCATGACCAAGAGGAATCCCAAAGACACATCACACCCAAGTTAGAGAAAATATTGCTTTACATGAAATGTGTTTCCGTCTAAACAGTGAAAAAGACATTTAAACATACTTACTTATCTCTGGCTAGAAAGAAGATAAATTCAAACTTTTGTCCCATTCTGCTCTCTTCATAACCTAAGCAGGAATCCAAAGAACACTCACAGCTCCAGTATTTAGGAAAAAATTCATTGCTTTGACAGAAATGTGTTTTCGCTCTAAACAGTAAAATAGACATTTAAACATACTTGACTATATCTCTGCTGAAAAATAAATTCAAACTTTTTGCCCATTCGTCTCTTCATGAACAACAGAATCCAAGAACACAAAACTCCGTAGTTTAGAGAAAAATTATTGTTTTGACATGAAAGTGTGTTTTCGCGTCTAAACAGTGAAAAACATTTAAACATACTTTGACTATATCTCTGGCTAGAAAGAAGATAAATTCAAACTTTTGTCCCATTCTGCTCTCTTCATGAACCTAAGCAGGAATCCAAAGAACAGCATCACAGTTCCATAGTTTAGAGAAAAATTCATTGCTTGACATGAAAGTGTGTTTTCGCGTCTAAACAGTAAAATAACATTTAAACATACGTTTGACTATATCTTGCTAGAAAGAAGATAAATTCAAACTTTTTGTCCCATTCTGCTCTCTTCATGAACCTAAGCAGGAATCCCAAGAACAGCATCACAGTTCAGTAGTTTAGGAAAAAATTCATTGCTTTGACATGAAAGTGTGTTTTCGCGTCTAAACAGTGAAAATAGACATTTAAACATACGTTTGACTATATCTCTGGCTAGAAAGAAGATAAATTCAAACTTTTTGTCCCATTCTGCCTCTTCATGAACCTAAGCAGAATCCCAAAGAACAGCATCACACTCCAGTATTAGGAGAAAAATTCATGCTTTGACATGAAAGTGTTTTTCGCGTCTAAACAGTGAAAATAGACATTTAAACATACGTTGACATATCTCTGCTAAAGAAGATAAATTCAAACTTTTTGTCCCATTCTGCTCTCTTCATGAACCTAAGCAGGATCCCAAAGAACAGCATCACACTCCATAGTTTAGGAGAAAAATCATTGCTTTGACTGAAAGTGTGTTTTTGCGTCTAAACAGTGAAATAAATTTAAACAACTTTGACTATATCTTGGCTAAAAGAAGATAATTCAAACTTTTTGTCCCATTCTGCTCTCTTCATGAACCTAAGCAGGAATCCAAGAACAGCATCACACTCCATAGTTTAGAGAAAAATTCATTGCTTTGACATGAAAGTGTGTTTTCGCGTCTAAACAGTGAAAATAGACATTTAAACATACGTTTGACTATATCTCTGGCTAGAAAGAAGATAAATTCAAACTTTTTGTCCCTTCTGCTCTTCTTCAGAACCTAAGCAGGAATCCAAAGAACAGCATCACAGCTCCAGTAGTTTAGGAGAAAAATTCATTGCTTGACTGAAAGTGTGTTTTGCGTCTAAACAGTAAAATAGAATTTAAACATACGTTTGACTATATCTCTGCTAGAAAGAAGATAAATTCAAACTTTTTGTCCCATTCTGCTCTCTTCATGAACCTAAGCAGGAATCCCAAAAACACATCACAGCCCAGTAGTTTAGGAGAAAAATTATTGCTTTGACATGAAAGTGTGTTTTCGCGTCTAAACAGTAAAATAGACATTTAAAACATACGTTTGACTATATCTCTGGCTAGAAAGAAGATAAATTCAAACTTTTTGTCCCATTCTGCTCTCTTCATGAACCTAAGCAGGAACCCAAAGAACAGCATCACAGCTCCAGTAGTTTAGGAGAAAAATCATTGCTTTGACATGAAAGTGTGTTTTCGCGTCTAAACAGTGAAAATAGACATTAAACATACGTTTGACTATATCTCTGGCTAGAAAGAAGATAAATTCAAACTTTTGTCCCATTCTGCTCTTTCATGAACCTAAGCAGAATCCAAAGAACAGCATCACAGTCCAGTAGTTTAGGAGAAAAATTCATGCTTTGACATGAAAGTGTTTTTCGCGTCTAAACAGTGAAAATAGACATTTAAACATACGTTTGACTATATCTCTGCTGAAAGAAGATAAATTCAAACTTTTGTCCCATTCTGCTCTTCATGAACCTAAGCAGGAATCCCAAAGAACAGCATCACACTCCAGTATTTACGAGAAAAATTCATTGCTTTGACATGAAAGTGTGTTTCGCGTCTAAACAGTGAAAATAGACATTTAAACATACATTTGACTATATCTCTGGCTAGAAAAAAGATAAATTCAAACTTTTTGTCCCATTCTGCTCTCTTCATGAACCTAAGCAGGAATCCCAAAGAACACATCACAGCCAGTAGTTTAGGAGAAAAATTCATTGCTTGACATGAAAGTGTGTTTTCGCGTCTAAACAGTGAAAATAGAATTTAAACATACGTTTGACTATATCTCTGGCTAGAAAGAAGATAAATTCAAACTTTTTGTCCCATTCTGCTCTCTTCATGAACCTAAGCAGGAATCCCAAAGAACAGCATCACATTCCAGTAGTTTAGGAGAAAAATTCATTGCTTTGACATGAAATGTGTTTTCGCGTCTAAACAGTGAAAATAGACATTTAAACATACGTTTGACTATATCTTGGCTAAAAGAAGATAAATTCAAACTTTTTGTCCCATTCTGCTCTCTTCATGAACCTAAGCAGGAATCCCAAAGAACAGCATCACGCTCCAGTAGTTTAGGAGAAAAATTCATTGCTTTGACATGAAAGTGTGTTTTCGCGTCTAAACAGTGAAAATAGACATTTAAACATACGTTTGACTATATCTCTGGCTAGAAAGAAGATAAATTCAAACTTTTTGTCCCATTCTGCTCTCTTCATGAACTAAGCAGGAATCCCAAAGAACAGCATCACAGTCCAGTAGTTTAGGAGAAAAATTCATTGCTTTGACTGAAAGTGTGTTTTCGTCTAACAGTGAAATAGATTTAAACATACTTTGACTATATCTTGGTAGAAAGAGATAAATTCAAACTTTTGTCCCATTCTGCTCTCTTCATGAACCTAAGCAGAATCCAAAGACAGCATCACAGTCCATAGTTTGGGAAAATTCATGTTTGAAAAAAAAAAAAAAAAAAAAAAAAAAAAAAAAAAAAAAAAAAAAAAAAAAAAAAAAAAAAAAAAAAAAAAAAAAAAAAAAAAAAAAAAAAAAAAAAAAAAAAAAAAAAAAAAAAAAAAAAAAAAAAAAAAAAAAAAAAAAAAAAAAAAAAAAAAAAAAAAAAAAAAAAAAAAAATTTTTTGGGAAAAAATTTCATTCGCAGAAATTTTTTTCCGGTTTAAAAGTAAAATAAATTTAAACAAGGGTTTCCCGGGGTAAAGAAAAAATTTAAATTTTTTCCCTTTCTTTTTTAAACCGCGAAAAAAAAACCCAACTTTTTTGGTTCATTTTTTACTAAGGGGTTTTTTTTCCCTAAAATAAAATTTTAAAAAATATTTTGATAATTCGGCAAAAAAAAAAAATTTAAAATTTTTCCCTTTCTTTTTCTAAACCGCAAAAAGAAAATAAACCCCCTTTTTTTGGGTTTATGTTTTACATAAAAAGGCGCTCAAAAAAAAAAATTTGAAAAACCCTTTTTGACAAAATTTGGCTAAAAGAAAAAAAATTAAACTTTTTTATTTCTTTTTCCAAAAAGAAATAAAAAAACCCCACCCGATTTTAAGAAAAATTTTTCGAACAAATTTTTTTTCCGTTAAAAAAAAAAAATTTAAACAAAAATTTTTCAACCTCAAAAAAAATAAACAAACTTTTCCCCTTTCCCCTGTTTTTAGAATAAAAATTTCCAAAAACCTCCAGCCAAGTTTAAAAAAATTATTCTTTGAAAAAATTTTTTTGGCCAAAAAATGGCTTAAAAAAAAATACTTTAAAACTTGCTAAAAAGAAAAAATAAATTTTTTGCCCTTTCGTCTCTTAAACCAAGAAAACCCCCCAAAAAACATCACCCAGTATTTAGAGAAAATTCATTCTTTGACATAAAGTGTTTTTCGCGCAAAACGTGAAAAAGACTTTAAAAAATACGTTGACTATACTCTGGTAGAAAAAGATAAATTAAAATTTTTTGTCCCATTCTGCTCTTCATGAACCAAGCAAATCCCAAAAAACACACACTCCATTTTTTTAAAAAATTAAAGTTTACCCCCCCCCCCCCCAAACGGGAAAAGTTTAAAAAATATTTTAAAAATTTTTTCCGGGGGGAAAAAAAAAATTAAAAATTTTTTTTCCCATTTTTTTCTAAAAATTTATTAAAAAAGACCACCCTTTTTAAAAAAAAATTTTTTT
>JARQOC010002573.1:0-23757 GCA_033576535.1 Allobates femoralis | reverse complement strand
GAGCTCCAAGAGACAGCATTACTGATGTATGTAAAGTGCTATGGAATTAATAGCGCTATATAAATGAATAAATATTATATTATTATTATATTTGCCCTCCCCCTCTCTATAGTGTTTTTCCCCCGCCATAGTGTTTGCCCTCCTCTCTATAGTGTTTGCCCTCCTCTCTATAGTGTTTGCCCTCCCCCTCTATAGTGTTTGCCCTCCCCCTCTATAGTGTTTGCCCTCCCATAGTATTTGCCCTCCTCTCTATAGTATTTGCCCTCCCCCTGTACCCTCTGTAGTAATTGCCCTCTTCTCTATGGTGTTTGCCCCCCCTCTACCCTCTGTAGTATTTGCCCTCTTCTCTATAGTGTTTGCCCTCCTCATGGTATTTGATCTCCTCTCTATAGTGTTTGCCCCCCCCCCAGTGTTGCCCCCTCTCTCTCGTGGACACGTGTGTGCGGTGCGTGTTGTCGGTGTGTGAACGCGGCTCTGCTCCTCTCCGCACACCCGAGCGCCGTCTTATCTGCAGGTTCTGGCGGTGGCGGCGGGGGAGGGGCGCACACTTTTCCCCTAATCTAATTCATCCAATGGGGCAGAGGAAAAAAAATGTAATTTATTTTCTAATTATTCCTTGTCTGGCAGAACCGTGTGTTACCGGAGTGTCGCTATTTAAAATATTTATCTCGGCGGTGCGTGGTCTGCCCAGGGCCCGTGGCGTGCGATGGATGGATGGGGAGGAGAGCAGCCTCTTGGCGGCGGCTCGTACACACGGTTATTTCTCACCGGGGCGTCTTTCTGTGCCGGAGCCGATGTTCGTAGCTGTGGTGCCGGCGGCTTTTACTGTCGTGCTCATTGGTCGTCACCCGTCTTTCCTAGACTCCTGAATGGTAAATCACTCTAGAGGAGTCAATGGCCAATGTGCCTTGTCCGCTCGGCCAGCGCTCCGCCAAAAACAAGGACTGGGGTCTCCATGTTCTCGCTGGGGAGAGGT
Source organism: Allobates femoralis (assembly GCA_033576535.1). Taxonomy (NCBI): domain Eukaryota; kingdom Metazoa; phylum Chordata; class Amphibia; order Anura; family Aromobatidae; genus Allobates; species Allobates femoralis. The sequence continues at coordinate 22,781 of JARQOC010002573.1, read as the reverse complement.
GGGGAACCCCACAAATCTGTATAGTTATGTGGTGACCTCCACAATAGCCATGACGACCACTCAGGGGTCCAATAGAGCTGATGGGACCACCACCAGCTGTACCCTCCACCATTGATTTAGGCATATTGACCACTCGGGTACAGCTGGGGGACCACCAGCTGTAACCTCCACCATTGCTGTAGGCAGATTACCCACTCAGGGGTCCAGTAGAGCAAAGTGATCACCTCCATTGGAGCTGTGACAGCGGCCATATTGGTTGTCACTTAGTGGTCACATTCCCTCCTACATTACTCGTCCCCATATTGGCTGTCACTTAGTGGTCACATTCTCTCCTACATTATTCGTCCTCATATTGGTAGTCACTTAGTGGTCACATTCCCTCTTACATTACTCGTCCCCATATTGGTTGTCACTTAGGGTACCTTTACACACGGCTACATTTGTAGCTTGTCACCAGGTAACTTACTGGTTGCAGTGAAATCATGGATACATGGTTCTATCTTGTTGTTGTGTACAAATGGAATCATGTATCCATGATTTCACTGCAACCAGTAAGTTACCTGGTGACAAGCTACAAATGTAGCCGTGTGTAAAGGGCCCCTTAGTGGTCACATTCCCTCCTACATTACTCATCCCCATATTGGCTGTCACTTAGTGGTCACATTCTCTCCTTCATTACTCGTCCCCATATTGGCTGTCACTTAGAGGTCACATTCCCTCCTACATTACTTGTCCCCATATTGGTTGTCACTTAGTGGTCACATTCCCTCCTACATTACTCATCCCCATATTGGCTGTCACTTAGTGGTCACATTCCCTCCTACATTACTCGTCCCCATATTGGTTGTCATTTAGTGGTCACATTCCCTCCTACATTACTCATCCCCATATTGGCTGTCACTTAGTGGTCACATTCTCTCCTTCATTACTCGTCCTCATATTGGCTGTCACTTAGTGATCACATTCCCTCCTACATTACTCGTCCCCATATTGGTTGTCACTTAGTGGTCACATTCCCTCCTACATTACTCATCCCCATATTGGCTGTCACTTAGTGGTCACATTCCCTCCTACATTACTCGTCCCCATATTGGTAGTCACTTAGTGGTCACATTCCCTCCTACATTACTCGTCCTCATATTGGCTGTCACTTAGTGATCACATTCCCTCCTACATTACTCGTCCCCATATTGGCTTTCACTTAGTGGTCACATTCCCTCCTACATTACTCGTCCTCTGCGAATGTCCGGTGTTGGTGACATTCCTGGCTGTGGTCATTGTCACCTCCCTGATTGAGGAGTAGGGATAGTGTATTCGGGTCCTGTATTCAGGACGGGGGTTCGGCTTCCCTGCTCAGATTAGAACTTTAGTTCTCGTCTCTTTATCTTATTCCAAAAATTAAAACATGCCGTGTTCCCTTCTGAAGCCGTGGTGCGGTGAAATTAGACATGAGGCGGGGGCACGGTGTCTCCGGATAGCGGCGCAGCGGTCTGTGCAGGACGGGGCCTCGGTATAAAGGGAAGACGCCGTCTCTACGCCGATTAACCGGCAGCTTTATCCTATTTATAGTTGATTTTTTTATTTTTTGGCTTCTTGACTTCTGGAGACGGGTTTCTTCTCTGAATATTAATAACCCCCATCGTTCTCATCTACTACCCCCACCAGTATCCAATCTGCTAAACGCTAATCTGTCCAACCTGAGGATCCTGGGACACGAGTGCGGGATGCAGTGTGGAACGGCGGAAAATTACCTGCTCCTTGTCTGTGTGCACAGATTTCATGTGCAGGAGGGGGGAAGAGGGCGAGCGGAGGGGCGACAGGCCGGATTACACAGGCCCTCCTCCACTCTGAGACCCGGGAGATGTGGAGCAGCGCCGTGATGGAATAACGGCAGAAAATAAGCAAAATACGACTGTGCGCCAAAACCGCAAATCCGTCTGATCTGGTGGGTGGCGCTCTGACTGATCCGTGTGCGCTACCAGATTCTGTGGGTGCTGCTGTATATCGTGGACGTATGTAGTGTGCCCTGCCGGGTTTCGTGCACGCTGCCATATGTTGGCCGTATGTAGTGTATTCTGCCGGGTTCCGTGGATGCTGCCGGGTTCCGTGTGCCCTGCCGGGTTCTGTGCACGCTGACGTGTGTTGTGGCCATATGTAGTGTGCCCTGCCAGGTTCTGTGCACGCTGATGTGTGTTGTGGCCATATGTAGTGTGCCCTGCCGGGTTCCGTGGACGCTGCCGTATGTTGTGGCCATATGTAGTGTATTCTGCCAGGTTCCGTGGATGCTGCCGGGTTCCGTGGATGCTGTCTGGTTCTGTGTGCCCTGCCGGGTTCCGTGCACACTGCCGTGTGTTGTGGCCATATGTAGTGTGCCCTGCCGGGTTCCGTGGACGCTGCCGTATGTTGTGGCCATATGTAGTGTATTCTGCCAGGTTCTGTGGATGCTGCCGGGTTCCGTGGATGCTGTCTGGTTCCGTGTGCCCTGCCGGTTTCCGTGCACACTGCCGTGTGTTGTGGCCATATGTAGTGTGCCCTGCCGGGTTCCGTGCACGCTGCCGTGTGTTGTGGCCATATGTAGTGTGCCCTGCCGGGTTCCGTGCACGCTGCCGTGTGTTGTGGCCATATGTAGTGTGCCCTGCCGGGTTCCGTGGATAAATATTAGTTCCCAATGACAGTAATACATTTTATCAAAGGGCTCAGGATATAGCATCTATCCCTTGTTCAGCCCTTAATGGCAGACTCCACTTACACTGCATACACACAAGGAGATCCAGTCTTTTTATGCTCAAAAAATACATTAAGTTTATTACAAAAAAGCACTCAATTAAAAGTGCCAGTTTTTGGCTGATGATACAGATAGCGCCTGGAGCACAGCGTGATATTACAGATAACATACAGAGTATGGCACCTCACCACCTTCTCATATTGCACAATTCCCATATATAATCATCACATGGTTTTACAAATTACCGTATATAACATTGTATAATACATAGTATTCAACAAATTAGGCCCCATCAGCCCCATATGCATGATATAATAGGTGCAAAGATTGACTCAGCTCATGGCGTCATAGCCAGTGGTGTAACTTGAAGCTCATGGGCCCAGATGCGAAAGCTCCAATGGGGCCCTTAATTATTGCAAATCTTTAATAGAAATAGCCTTTTTCTGTAGGCCAAAGGGACTTTTGGGCCCCCCCAGGCTCCAGGGCCCGGGTTCGATTGCAACACCTGCACCTGTTGTAGTTACACCACTGGTCATAGCATACTGAAAATGCAACTGCACGCTGTGCAGGATAGAATAGGGGAGCCTCCACCTACAGCCTCCTACGCCGTTTCGCCTTACACGCTTTTTCAAGAAGATGTCAAGCTTTTTCAAGGTTCTGTGGATGCTGCGGGGTTCTGTGGATGCTGCGGGGTTCTGTGGATGCTGCGGGGTTCTGTGGATGCTGCGGGGTTCTGTGGATGCTGCGGGGTTCCGTGAATGCTGCGGGGTTCTGTGGATGCTGCGGGGTTCTGTGGATGCTGCGGGGTTCTGTGGATGCTGCGGGGTTCTGTGGATGCTGCGGGGTTCTGTGGATGCTGCGGGGTTCTGTGGATGCTGCGGGGTTCTGTGGATGCTGCGGGGTTCTGTGGATGCTGCGGGGTTCCGTGAATGCTGCGGGGTTCTGTGGATGCTGCGGGGTTCTGTGGATGCTGCGGGGTTCTGTGGATGCTGCGGGGTTCTGTGGATGCTGCGGGGTTCTGTGGATGCTGCGGGGTTCTGTGGATGCTGCGGGGTTCTGTGGATGCTGCGGGGTTCCGTGAATGCTGCGGGGTTCTGTGGATGCTGCGGGGTTCTGTGGATGCTGCGGGGTTCTGTGGATGCTGCGGGGTTCTGTGGATGCTGCGGGGTTCTGTGGATGCTGCGGGGTTCTGTGGATGCTGCGGGGTTCCGTGGATGCTGCGGGGGTTCCGTGGATGCTGCGGGGTTCTGTGGATGCTGCGGGGGTTCCGTGTATGCTGCCGGGTTCCGTGTATGCTGCGGGGGTTCCGTGTATGCTGCGGGGTTCCGTGGATGCTGCGGGGTTCCGTGTATGCTGCGGGGTTCCGTGTATGCTGCGGGGTTCCGTGTATGCTGCGGGGTTCCGTGTATGCTGCGGGGGTTCCGTGTATGCTGCTGGGGTTCCGTGTATGCTGCTGGGGTTCCGTGTATGCTGCTGGGGTTCCGTGTATGCTGCTGGGGTTCCGTGGATGCTGCTGGGGTTGCGTGTATGCTGCTGGGGTTGCGTGTATGCTGCGGGGGTTGCGTGTATGCTGCGGGGGTTGCGTGTATGCTGCGGGGGTTGCGTGTATGCTGCGGGGGTTGCGTGTATGCTGCGGGGGTTGCGTGTATGCTGCTGGGGTTGCGTGTATGCTGCGGGGGTTGCGTGTATGCTGCTGGGGTTGCGTGGATGCTGCCGGGGTTGCGTGGATGCTGCGGGGGTTCCGTGGATGCTGCCGTGTTCCGTTTGCCCTGCTGGGTTCCATGCATGCTGCCGTATGTTGTGGTCATATGTAATGTACCCTGCTGGGTTCCGCGCGTCCTTCCGGGTTCCGCGCGTCCTGCCGGGTTCCGCGCGTCCTGCCGGGTTCCGCGCGTCCTGCCGGGTTCCGCGGGTCCTGCCGGGTTCCGCGGGTCCTGCCGGGTTCCGCGGGTCCTGCCGGGTTCCGCGGGTCCTGCCGGGTTCCGCGGGTCCTGCCGGGTTCCGTGGGTCCTGCCGGGCTCCGTGGGTCCTGCTGGGTTCCGCCCCTCTCACTATCGACACTTTTTGGTACAGATGATGACCAGAGCCGCCATTATTCTGCTATTTGGATACAATGTGACGATTCCCAGTCGTTACACAGACCTCTGGTATCTGGATAGATTGTCAGCTCCGCTGTCTAGAGGCCGCGCTGCCCTCTCCCCGGCGCTGTCACATTGCTGACGATGATAATACCGCGGCTCCTCCGCTCATGTCACATTTTTTCTTTTAGATCTGCAGAATTTTTTTTCTCTCCTTCTCGGCGCAGGCGAATGTGACCTAATTTTTAGTGACGGCCGGCGGGAGAGGTCCGCGGCCTGCGCCATATATACCTAGATCTGCTGTGCCCAGAATGATTGAGGTGGGGGGGGATGCCAGGCTCAGCACCGCCCTGCCGCCGCCTCCGTCACAATGTATCAGACCGTCTATACCCGTTTCCAGGCGTTCTTTCTTCTGCTCGGCGTGGATCTGTTACTCTACATTAATGGCGCTCGCTGTGGGTCCATATCTGCACCTCCAATGTCACTGTGTCTGTGGATGTTTTATGTGATTGCCTGTAGTCACGTGATCGCTTGTCAGAATCTCTACCCCGAGGGGCCCATGGGCGGCCGCGTGCAGCCAGCGGAGCATCATGGGAGATTTCTGCTTTGTCGGGTCGCTCTGAAATGCTGCAGAGCTGGCGGAGTGATGATATTGGGAGTTGTAGTACCAGACGGTATAATGCACAGGACATTGTGGTGCTTGTAGTTCCACATCCGCTGGTGATGGGGCTGCATTCAGGAGAGGATAATGCTGCACAGCGGAGGCTGTCAAGTGGAAGGCATAGGAAATGTGACACGTTACAGCTCATTTAGCGGTTAAGTCCCTGACCGGCGCGGTGTCTAAATGATCTGTCTAGTTCACACAACAGAGACGCTAATCTGACGTCTTCCCCATGTATCTGCAAAGGAAGCGGTGGAACAGCGGAGCGCCATCGATAAACGCCCATAATGAGCCATGACGGTGCTCTGACTACTGTGAACCAGGAGACTCAGGATGAACATTGCAGAGGATTGGGAGAAAACCCGATATAGCCAGATCCTGAGTTACCTCCTGTATTATACTCCAGAGCTGCACTCACTATTCTGCTGGTGCAGTCACTGTGTACATACATTACATTACTGATCCTGAGTTACCTCCTGTATTATCCTCCAGAGCTGCACTCACTATTCTGCTGGTGCAGTCACTGTCTACATACATTACATTACTGATCCTGAGTTACCTCCTGTATTATACTCCAGAGCTGCACTCACTATTCTGCTGGTGTAGTCACTGTGTACATACATTACATTACTGATCCTGAGTTACCTCCTGTATTATACTCCAGAGCTGCACTCACTATTCTGCTGGTACAGTCACTGTGTACATACATTACATTACTGATCCTGAGTTACCTCCTGTATTATCCTCCAGAGCTGCACTCACTATTCTGCTGGTGCAGTCACTGTCTACATACATTACATTACTGATCCTGAGTTACCTCCTGTATTATCCTCCAGAGCTGCACTCACTATTCTGCTGGTGCAGTCACTGTCTACATACATTACATTACTGATCCTGAGTTACCTCCTGTATTATACTCCAGAGCTGCACTCACTATTCTGCTGGTGCAGTCACTGTGTACATACATTACATTACTGATCCTGAGTTACCTCCTGTATTATACTCCAGAGCTGCACTCACTATTCTGCTGGTGCAGTCACTGTGTACATACATTACATTACTGATCCTGAGTTACCTCCTGTATTATACTCCAGAGCTGCACTCACTATTCTGCTGGTGCAGTCACTGTGTACATACATTACATTACTGATCCTGAGTTACCTCCTGTATTATACTCCAGAGCTGCACTCACTATTCTGCTGGTGCAGTCACTGTGTACATACATTACATTACTGATCCTGTGTTACCTCCTGTATTATACTCCAGAGCTGCACTCACTATTCTGCTGGTGCAGTCACTGTGTACATACATTACATTACTGATCCTGTGTTACCTCCTGTATTATACTCCAGAGCTGCGCTCACTATTCTGCTGGTGCAGTCACTGTGTACATACATTACATTACTGATCCTGAGTTACCTCCTGTATTATACTCCAGAGCTGCACTCACTATTCTGCTGGTGCAGTCACTGTGTACATACATTACTGATCCAGAGTTACCTCCTGTATTATACTCCAGAGCTGCACTCACTATTCTGCTGGTGCAGTCACTGTGTACATACATTACATTACTGATCCTGAGTTACCTCCTGTATTATACTCCAGAGCTGCACTCACTATTCTGCTGGTGCAGTCACTGTGTACATACATTACATTACTGATCCTGAGTTACCTCCTGTATTATACTCCAGAGCTGCACTCACTATTCTGCTGGTGCAGTCACTGTGTACATACATTACATTACTGATCCTGAGTTACCTCCTGTATTATACTCCAGAGCTGCACTCACTATTCTGCTGGTGCAGTCACTGTGTACATACATTACATTACTGATCCTGAGTTACCTCCTGTATTATCTTGTCAGTAACGTCTCCATCGTCTTCACCCTTTGTCTCGGGTCTCGTTACGTCCGTCTGCGGCGGTGGATAACTGTCGCCGGGGCCCCGGGCAGAAATCCCAGCACATGGAGATTGTATGTTCTTCTCATGTCCCCCAACAACATACTGCTAGGTTAATTGGTTCCCTGTGAAACTGGCCCCGGTTCGTGTGTTTGTGCCCGAGGCGGCTCCGCAGGTGGCAAAGACTGATATTAACATCCTGATTGAAGTCTTTGAAGTGATGGAAAATACATTATATAAATCAAACTGGAGGTACAGCGAGCCGTGTACCCGCGAAGAGCCCTAAAGCGTCTGCTCACCTTTAAATACCGTAGCACCGTTACATATAGGAGGAATCTATATAAACAACCAAGTCACAGTGTACAGTCATTACTAACCCTGTATTGTAGTCCAGAGCTGCACTCACTATTCTGCTGGTGCAGTCAATGTGTACATACATTACATTACTGATCCTGAGCTACCTCCTGTATTATACTCCAGAGCTGCACTCACTATTCTGCTGGTGCAGTCACTGTGTACATACATTACATTACTGATCCTGAGTTACCTCCTGTATTATCCTCCAGAGCTGCACTCACTATTCTGCTGGTGCAGTCACTGTGTACATACATTACATTACTGATCCAGAGTTACCTCCTGTATTATACTCCAGAGCTGCACTCACTATTCTGCTGGTGCAGTCACTGTGTACATACATTACATTACTGATCCTGAGTTACCTCCTGTATTATACTCCAGAGCTGCACTCACTATTCTGCTGGTGCAGTCACTGTGTACATACATTACATTACTGATCCTGAGTTACCCCCTGTATTATACTCCAGAGCTGCACTCACTATTCTGCTGGTGCAGTCACTGTGTACATACATTACATTACTGATCCTGAGTTACCTCCTGTATTATACTCCAGAGCTGCACTCACTATTCTGCTGGTGCAGTCACTGTGTACATACATTACATTACTGATCCTGAGTTACCTCCTGTATTATCCTCCAGAGCTGCACTCACTATTCTGCTGGTGTAGTCACTGTGTACATACATTACATTACTGATCCTGAGTTACCTCCTGTATTATACTCCAGAGCTGCACTCACTATTCTGCTGGTGCAGTCACTGTGTACATACATTACATTACTGATCCTGAGTTACCTACTGTATTATCCTCCAGAGCTGCACTCACTATTCTGCTGGTGCAGTCACTGTGTACATACATTACTGATCCTGAGTTACCTCCTGTATAATTCTCCAGAGCTGCATTCACTATTCTGCTGGTGCAGTCACTGTGTACATACATTACATTACTGATCCTGAGTTACCTCCTGTATTATACTCCAGAGCTGCACTCACTATTCTGCTGGTGCAGTCACTGTGTACATACATTACATTACTGATCCTGAGTCACCTCCTGTGTTATACTCCAGAGCTGCATTCACTATTCTGCTGGTGCAGTCACTGTGTACATACATTACATTACTGATCCTGAGTTACCTCCTGTATTATACTCCAGAGCTGCACTCACTATTCTGCTGGTGCAGTCACTGTGTACATACATTACATTACTGATCCTGAGTTATCTCCTGTATTATACTCCAGAGCTGCACTCACTATTCTGCTGGTGCAGTCACTGTGTACATACATTACATTACTGATCCTGAGTTACCTCCTGTATTATACTCCAGAGCTGCACTCACTATTCTGCTGGTGCAGTCACTGTGTATATACATTACATTACTGATCCTGAGTTACCTCCTGTATTATACTCCAGAGCTGCACTCACTATTCTGCTGGTGCAGTCACTGTGTACATACATTACATTACTGATCCTGAGTTACCTCCTGTATTATACTCCAGAGCTGCACTCACTATTCTGCTGGTGCAGTCACTGTGTACATACATTACATTACTGATCCTGAGTTACCTCCTGTATTATACTCCAGAGCTGCACTCACTATTCTGCTGGTGCAGTCACTGTGTACATACGTTACATTACTGATCCTGAGTTACCTCCTGTATTATACTCCAGAGCTGCACTCACTATTCTGCTGGTGCAGTCACTGTGTACATACATTACATTACTGATCCTGAGTTACCTCCTGTATTATACTCCAGAGCTGCACTCACTATTCTGCTGGTGCAGTCACTGTGTACATACATTACATTACTGATCCTGAGTTACCTCCTGTGTTATACTCCAGAGCTGTACTCACTATTCTGCTGGTGCAGTCACTGTGTACATACATTACATTACTGATCCTGAGTCACCTCCTGTGTTATACTCCAGAGCTGCATTCACTATTCTGCTGGTGCAGTCACTGTGTACATACATTACATTACTGATCCTGAGTTACCTCCTGTATTATACTCCAGAGCTGCACTCACTATTCTGCTGGTGCAGTCACTGTGTACATACATTACATTACTGATCCTGAGTCACCTCCTGTGTTATACTCCAGAGCTGCATTCACTATTCTGCTGGTGCAGTCACTGTGTACATACATTACATTACTGATCCTGAGTTACCTCCTGTATTATACTCCAGAGCTGCACTCACTATTCTGCTGGTGCAGTCACTGTGTACATACATTACATTACTGATCCTGAGTTATCTCCTGTATTATACTCCAGAGCTGCACTCACTATTCTGCTGGTGCAGTCACTGTGTACATACATTACATTACTGATCCTGAGTTACCTCCTGTATTATACTCCAGAGCTGCACTCACTATTCTGCTGGTGCAGTCACTGTGTATATACATTACATTACTGATCCTGAGTTACCTCCTGTATTATACTCCAGAGCTGCACTCACTATTCTGCTGGTGCAGTCACTGTGTACATACATTACATTACTGATCCTGAGTTACCTCCTGTATTATACTCCAGAGCTGCACTCACTATTCTGCTGGTGCAGTCACTGTGTACATACATTACATTACTGATCCTGAGTTACCTCCTGTATTATACTCCAGAGCTGCACTCACTATTCTGCTGGTGCAGTCACTGTGTACATACATTACATTACTGATCCTGAGTTACCTCCTGTATTATCTTGTCAGTAACGTCTCCATCGTCTTCACCCTTTGTCTCGGGTCTCGTTACGTCCGTCTGCGGCGGTGGATAACTGTCGCCGGGGCCCCGGGCAGAAATCCCAGCACATGGAGATTGTATGTTCTTCTCATGTCCCCCAACAACATACTGCTAGGTTAATTGGTTCCCTGTGAAACTGGCCCCGGTTCGTGTGTTTGTGCCCGAGGCGGCTCCGCAGGTGGCAAAGACTGATATTAACATCCTGATTGAAGTCTTTGAAGTGATGGAAAATACATTATATAAATCAAACTGGAGGTACAGCGAGCCGTGTACCCGCGAAGAGCCCTAAAGCGTCTGCTCACCTTTAAATACCGTAGCACCGTTACATATAGGAGGAATCTATATAAACAACCAAGTCACAGTGTACAGTCATTACTAACCCTGTATTGTAGTCCAGAGCTGCACTCACTATTCTGCTGGTGCAGTCAATGTGTACATACATTACATTACTGATCCTGAGCTACCTCCTGTATTATACTCCAGAGCTGCACTCACTATTCTGCTGGTGCAGTCACTGTGTACATACATTACATTACTGATCCTGAGTTACCTCCTGTATTATCCTCCAGAGCTGCACTCACTATTCTGCTGGTGCAGTCACTGTGTACATACATTACATTACTGATCCAGAGTTACCTCCTGTATTATACTCCAGAGCTGCACTCACTATTCTGCTGGTGCAGTCACTGTGTACATACATTACATTACTGATCCTGAGTTACCTCCTGTATTATACTCCAGAGCTGCACTCACTATTCTGCTGGTGCAGTCACTGTGTACATACATTACATTACTGATCCTGAGTTACCCCCTGTATTATACTCCAGAGCTGCACTCACTATTCTGCTGGTGCAGTCACTGTGTACATACATTACATTACTGATCCTGAGTTACCTCCTGTATTATACTCCAGAGCTGCACTCACTATTCTGCTGGTGCAGTCACTGTGTACATACATTACATTACTGATCCTGAGTTACCTCCTGTATTATCCTCCAGAGCTGCACTCACTATTCTGCTGGTGTAGTCACTGTGTACATACATTACATTACTGATCCTGAGTTACCTCCTGTATTATACTCCAGAGCTGCACTCACTATTCTGCTGGTGCAGTCACTGTGTACATACATTACATTACTGATCCTGAGTTACCTACTGTATTATCCTCCAGAGCTGCACTCACTATTCTGCTGGTGCAGTCACTGTGTACATACATTACTGATCCTGAGTTACCTCCTGTATAATTCTCCAGAGCTGCACTCACTATTCTGCTGGTGCAGTCACTGTGTACATACATTACATTACTGATCCTGAGTTGCCTCCTGTATTATACCCCACAGCTGCACTCACTATTCTGCTGGTGCAGTCACTGTGTACATACGTTACATTACTGATCCTGAGTTACCTCCTGTATTATACTCCAGAGCTGCACTCACTATTCTGCTGGTGCAGTCACTGTGTACATACGTTACATTACTGATCCTGAGTTACCTCCTGTATTATACTCCAGAGCTGCACTCACTATTCTGCTGGTGCAGTCACTGTGTACATACATTACATTACTGATCCTGAGTTACCTCCTGTATTATACTCCAGAGCTGCACTCACTATTCTGCTGGTGCAGTCACTGTGTACATACATTACATTACTGATCCTGAGTTACCTCCTGTGTTATACTCCAGAGCTGTACTCACTATTCTGCTGGTGCAGTCACTGTGTACATACATTACATTACTGATCCTGAGTCACCTCCTGTGTTATACTCCAGAGCTGCATTCACTATTCTGCTGGTGCAGTCACTGTGTACATACATTACATTACTGATCCTGAGTTACCTCCTGTATTATACTCCAGAGCTGCACTCACTATTCTGCTGGTGCAGTCACTGTGTACATACATTACATTACTGATCCTGAGTCACCTCCTGTGTTATACTCCAGAGCTGCATTCACTATTCTGCTGGTGCAGTCACTGTGTACATACATTACATTACTGATCCTGAGTTACCTCCTGTATTATACTCCAGAGCTGCACTCACTATTCTGCTGGTGCAGTCACTGTGTACATACATTACATTACTGATCCTGAGTTATCTCCTGTATTATATACTCCAGAGCTGCACTCACTATTCTGCTGGTGCAGTCACTGTGTACATACATTACATTACTGATCCTGAGTTACCTCCTGTATTATACTCCAGAGCTGCACTCACTATTCTGCTGGTGCAGTCACTGTGTATATACATTACATTACTGATCCTGAGTTACCTCCTGTATTATACTCCAGAGCTGCACTCACTATTCTGCTGGTGCAGTCACTGTGTACATACATTACATTACTGATCCTGAGTTACCTCCTGTATTATACTCCAGAGCTGCACTCACTATTCTGCTGGTGCAGTCACTGTGTACATACATTACATTACTGATCCTGAGTTACCTCCTGTATTATACTCCAGAGCTGCACTCACTATTCTGCTGGTGCAGTCACTGTGTACATACGTTACATTACTGATCCTGAGTTACCTCCTGTATTATACTCCAGAGCTGCACTCACTATTCTGCTGGTGCAGTCACTGTGTACATACATTACATTACTGATCCTGAGTTACCTCCTGTATTATACTCCAGAGCTGCACTCACTATTCTGCTGGTGCAGTCACTGTGTACATACATTACATTACTGATCCTGAGTTACCTCCTGTGTTATACTCCAGAGCTGTACTCACTATTCTGCTGGTGCAGTCACTGTGTACATACATTACATTACTGATCCTGAGTCACCTCCTGTGTTATACTCCAGAGCTGCATTCACTATTCTGCTGGTGCAGTCACTGTGTACATACATTACATTACTGATCCTGAGTTACCTCCTGTATTATACTCCAGAGCTGCACTCACTATTCTGCTGGTGCAGTCACTGTGTACATACATTACATTACTGATCCTGAGTCACCTCCTGTGTTATACTCCAGAGCTGCATTCACTATTCTGCTGGTGCAGTCACTGTGTACATACATTACATTACTGATCCTGAGTTACCTCCTGTATTATACTCCAGAGCTGCACTCACTATTCTGCTGGTGCAGTCACTGTGTACATACATTACATTACTGATCCTGAGTTATCTCCTGTATTATACTCCAGAGCTGCACTCACTATTCTGCTGGTGCAGTCACTGTGTACATACATTACATTACTGATCCTGAGTTACCTCCTGTATTATACTCCAGAGCTGCACTCACTATTCTGCTGGTGCAGTCACTGTGTATATACATTACATTACTGATCCTGAGTTACCTCCTGTATTATACTCCAGAGCTGCACTCACTATTCTGCTGGTGCAGTCACTGTGTACATACATTACATTACTGATCCTGAGTTACCTCCTGTATTATACTCCAGAGCTGCACTCACTATTCTGCTGGTGCAGTCACTGTGTACATACATTACATTACTGATCCTGAGTTACCTCCTGTATTATACTCCAGAGCTGCACTCAGGTGATATTTCCCAGCATTCTGTGTGTCTTACAGTTATGGCGGGTGTGGTTGGGTTGTGATTCCGCCTCTCGCTCTTTTCTGTGTTGTTACATACACTCTATTGTTCTTTGTTATCAGCCATTTCTGGTTGGGGAGCCGCTGACTGTGGGGCTCTTCCACCCTTTATCTCCGGTGCTGAGACCCCCCTATATGTGGCTGATATTGGCCCCATTATTCGGTCTTGTGGGGGTTCCTGGCCCTTTTAGGGTGCGTCGTCCCCTCCGCGCTCGTAGCTCGGTAGCAGGAGGAGTGAGGAGTCGCTGATTAATTAGACACATCAAAGCCTTGAGTTAATTAGTCAGCAGCTTGTTTCCTGCGTGCCAGATCACCGCGCTGCGGATATTCAGCCGGGTTGTGATGGAGTGCTAGCTCCTGCGCTCTCACTTAGACGCCAAGTGCCTGGTTCATGGTGGCAGAGATAGGGGCATTCCTGGCACGGCGGCCCTGCAGTGGGCACTCGGGCGGCTGCTCTGCTCCTTCTATCTGGAGGATGCGCTGAGTGCAGCGGTTTGGCTTCGCCCGTGGCCCCATGGTGCCACTTTCCATCACATCACACAGCAGCCGCACGGCCCCGTGGATCCATCTCCCCGGCACATTCCCATACTTTGTTCTTATGCACAATCCTTTCTGCATCAGTCTGATCTTCAGATTCAATGGCGAATTCTATCCTCAAAGTGTAGAGATCTGTGGATCACTCCGATCTGTTCACCCAATGTAGGAGGATGTGACAGATTGCGGGATCTGGTTGGAAATATACCCACCCCAGTAAAAAAAAACATGGCTGCCATTTATGTCTTGTCTTGCTCTGTGGGGTGACGGTTGAGGCTCTGTGGGGTGACGGGGTGAGGCTGTGAGGGGGCGAGGCTGTGCGGGGTGATTGGGTGAGGCTGCGCGGGGTGGCGGGGCGAGGCTGCGCGGGGTGGCGGGGCGAGGCTGCGCGGGGTGACGGGGCGAGGCTGCGCGGGGTGACGGGGCGAGGCTGCGCGGGGTGACGGGGCGAGGCTGCGCGGGGTGACGGGGCGAGGCTGCGCGGGGTGACGGGGCGAGGCTGCGCGGGGTGACGGGGCTAGGCTGCGCGGGGTGGCGGGGCGAGGCGAGGCTTTGCGGGGTGGCGAGGCTTTGCGGAGTGGCGGGGCGAGGCTGTGCGGGGTGAGGGGGCGAGGCTGGGCAGGGCTGGTTGGGGTGAGGGGGCGATGCTGGGCGGGGCGAGGCTGCGCGGGGTGGCGGGGCTAGGCTGCGCGGGGTGAGGGGGCGAGGCTGTGCCGGGTGGCGGGGTGAGGGGGCGAGGATATGCGGGGTGAGGGGGCGAGGCTGTGCGGGGTGAGGCTGTGCGGGGTGAGAGACGTTGCAATGTTGTAGTTGACATCAATATTCTGTTGGTATCATACGGGTGTATCACTGCCCACATATTGTACAGCGCCCCCTGCACGGCAGCGGGATCCCCTAATGGTGGTTTGGATTGGTGCAGAGCGCGAGGGTCTCCATATTCTGTCCTACATTCCCTCCTTTCCCTCTGACAGTCGCTCGCCCTCATCCTCAGTCTCCGGCTTCTGTTCTCCGGTTATTTGGATTCCGTCTTCTCGTGTCATCGTTGTCCTCGGACTCCGCCATCTTCCCGTCACTCTGATCCCGGCGCCTTTTTCATTGCCGCCATTGTTTGCTGTAGAGGATTATTCGCCGTTCTGTGCTTGAGCGAAGATTCATTACTCTGGAGATCGTCCGTCCGTCTCTTGGTCTCCGGCCGCCATCGCTCAGTCCTGACAGCCCAGTAAATCTGTGACCGGGCGGTGCGGCGGTGCGGTGCCGGCGCTCAGAAGTCACCACCGATGACCTGAAATATAAACTGATCCACTGATGAGGACGACGAGCTGGTGTTCTCCGTTATCAGCAGGAGCGCACACCCCGGCGCCTGCACCGTACTCAGTGCAGTGTGAATAACGGTGACCCTACAGTCTGCACCGAATGATGGTACGTGCCAGAGCCTGCTGAGGGTTGTAGTCCAGCAGTAATTCAATGTCTACTCCTGAGCCTGCTGAGGTTTATAGTACCTCAGTAATTAAATGTCTGCTCCGGGTCCTGCTGAGGGTTGTAGTTCGGCGGTAATGGTACGTCTGGTCCGCAGTTTGCTGAGGGATGTAGTCCGGCAGTAGTTGGATGTCTGCTTCGGAGCCTGCTGAGGGTTGTAGTCCCTCACTAATTGGACATCTGCTCCAGAGCCTGCTGAGGGCTGTAGTCTCTCAGTAATTAATGTCTGCTCTGGAACCTGCTGAGGGTTGTAGTCCGACAGAACTAATATGTCTGCTCCACAGCCTGCTGAGGGTTGTGGTCTGGCTATATTCGAATGTCTGCTCCAGAGCCTGCTGAGGGTTGTAGTCCAGCAGTAGTTGTACGTCTGCTCCGCAGTCACTCAGGCTTGTAGTTTTCAGTAATTAATGTCTGCTCCGCAGCCTGCTGATGCTGAGGGTTGTAGACTGGCAGTAGTTTTACTTCTGCTCCGCAGCCTGCTGAGGGTTGTACTCCGGCAGTAGTTGGATGTCTGCTCCACAGCCTGCTGATGCTGAGGGTTGTAGTCCGGCAGTAATGGTAGGTCTGGTCCGCAGTTTGCTGAGGGTTGTAGTCCAGCAGTAGTTGGATGTCTGCTCCGCAGCCTGCTGAGGGTTGTTGTCCAGCAGTAGTTGGATGTCTGCTCCGCAGCCTGCTGAGGGTTGTAGTCCAGCAGTAGTTGGATGTCTGCTCCGCAGCCTGCTGAGGGTTGTAGTCCCTCAGTAATTGGACGTCTTCTCTATAGCGTTGGCTCTCTTTCCCGCCTTGGCCCTGGCGCAGGACACAGTCTGTCTCTTGGTTAATAGGTCCGTTCATCTTTCTCAAGAGGATATTTCTCGGGCTCCTGCCCTCTCGCCTCAGGACGAGATGCAAAATCAATACCTGGCTTATAGGAAAGGAAATCGCCTCCATCTTCTATCCATCTTCTGCCGGTTACTTCCTCCACCGCAGCGTCCCTGACTGATCAGACTGGACCATGGCAAAAATACAACAATTCTGTGGAAGGCCGGGAGACAACCAATATGTCCGCTGTTAGTACACGGGCCTCCCCTGGGCACAAGAAATACCCGGAGAGGGGGCACCTGAGCGCTGGCGATCCCCGGGACACCTTGTTACATGGGTGCTCAGCTGCCATCTGCAGATCAGTCCAACACGTCAATGATGTAGACGGCCGGGGGCATCACTTACCTAGGATAGAAAGCAAGCCGGTGGGGCGACGGGGGCGAGGCTCTGCGCGTTGACGGTTGAGGCTCTGCGGGTTGACGGTTGAGGCTCTGCGGGTTGACGGTTGAGGCTCTGCGGGTCGACGGTTGAGGCTCTGCGGGTCGACGGTTGAGGCTCTGCGGGTCGACGGTTGAGGCTCTGCGGGTCGACGGTTGAGGCTCTGCGGGTCGACGGTTGAGGCTCTGCGGGTCGACGGTTGAGGCTCTGCGGGTCGACGGTTGAGGCTCTGCGGGTCGACGGTTGAGGCTCTGCGGGTCGACGGTTGAGGCTCTGCGGGTCGACGGTTGAGGCTCTGCGGGTCGACGGTTGAGGCTCTGCGGGTCGACGGTTGAGGCTCTGCGGGTTGACGGTTGAGGCTCTGCGGGGTGACGGTTGAGGCTCTGCGGGTCGATGGTTGAGGCTTTGCGGGTTGACGGTTGAGGCTCTGCGGGTCGATGGTTGAGGCTCTGTGGGTTGACGGTTGAGGCTCTGCGGGTCGACGGTTGAGGCTCTGCAGGTCGACGGTTGAGGCTCTGTGGGTTGATGGTTGAGGCTCTGTGGGTTGATGGTTGAGGCTCTGCGGGTTGACGGTTGAGGCTCTGCAGGTTGACGGTTGAGGCTCTGCTGGTCGACGGTTGAGGCTCTGCTGGTCGACAGTTGAGGCTGTGTGGATTGATGGTTGAGCTTCCATGGGGTGATGTTGTGATGTTCTAGTTCCAGGAATGTAACACGTGCCCAAATATTGTATATCGCCCCCTTCATGGTAATGGGATCCCCTAATGGTCAGTTAGGAATGATTTAAGGAACGTGAATCTCACCAGATCTCCAGATCTCACATGGATCGATCATCTGCTGCAATAAACTGATCCTCGCCGGCTGCTGCGAGCCGCGCACTGGACCCCTGCAGAGGGATGTGGGGTCCGGGATGATGCACGATATAAGGGGCCGTATTGTTCCGGCTGATGATGATGCATCCAGATGATGGCGGTCGCCTGTGCTGCCGCACTCTGTGCTGATAATGGGTGACACGTCGCACATCTCATTTACTTATCTGAAGCCACAGAGGAGGCCGCGCCGCTGTCATCAAATTAGCCACCCGTTAGCGCTGGTTATCAGGCAGGTAATGACGGATGAAGCGGCCGCTTTCCTCTGATCACATGACTCGTGCCCCCGGAGCTGAGCACAGAGCGGGGAGCTGAGCACAGAGCGGGGAGCCGAGCACAAAGCGGGGAGCAGAGCACAAAGCGGGGAGCCGAGCACAGTGCGGGGAGCCGAGCACAGTGCGGGGAGCCCGGGCACAGAGCGGGGAGCCCGAGCACAAAGCGGGGAGCCGAGCACAAAGCGGGGAGCCATACATTGTATCCAGGAGAGGAGGAAGTGCCGCATCTTGTCACAATGTATCCAGACATGATCACAGGTGGAGCGGAGGCCGCGTGTTTGAGGCCGCGTGTTTGAGGCCGCGTGTTTGAGGCCGCGTGTTTGAGGCCGCGTGTTGGTTGTCACCCAGCTTTCCCAGAAATAGAAACCTCGAGGTAACGGCTCAGACGACTTGGTTTCCTCTTGGCAGATGGCGATGACTGGTGGATTTATCTATACTAGGGATTTAGTGATCTCTGGGGGATCTCTCAGTATGGCCGCCGCCGCTGGTTCCCTCGTCCCCGCCGTGTCCGCGCTCGGTTACTTATTGCTATCTGCGGACAATATGTTGCAGCCCCGATGAGTCGTCCGCAGAGAGATAAACCCATTAAATGAATATATTTATCGCAGAGAGAATTTGTGCAAATCTCGTCCGTCCCGCAGAAATCCTCTTAGATGAAGCCATGATAACGGATTAAAACAGCAAATGAGCGCGACCCCTGTGGTGGAGCCGGCCCGCCGCAACCATCGCATGGAGCCGAAGATTACTACACGGACAAGGAGGCAGCAGCTGCCTGGAGAACTACCACTCCCAGCATCACTGCAGACCTGGGACTGATACATACACTACTGGGGCGCTGTGTGGGTGCTATCTGGCCGTAGGGGCACTGTAGGCATGCTGGATATAAGGACGCCGGCTGTAGAAATGCTGGGGGGCTATAGGGGCGCTGGCTGGATGTACGTATGCAGGTTGGCTGTAAGGACACTGGCTGTACATACATTCGGGTGCTATAGGGATGCTGAAGGTCTGTAGGGACAATGGCTGTAGGGATGCTGTGGCGCTGAACAAAAGCTGTAGGTGCTGCACACAGTGGGGCGCTGTAGGGATGCTAGGGCACTGTAAGGAGGTTGGGCTGCTGGCGGGATACTGGACTGCTGTGCAGGCTCTGGGGCGCTGTGTGGGACGCTGGGACGGGATGCTGCGCAAAAGGGACGCTGGAGCGGGATGCTGCGCAGAAGGGACGCTGGAGCGGGATGCTGGGCTAGAACGTTTGGGGGGGCTCAGCGCTGGGCTGCTGTGCGGGAGGGAGTGGCGGAGGGACGCTGGGGGACGCTGGGGGGGACGCTGGGGGGGATGGCTGGGGAGGAACGCTGGGTGGGAGCTGCGGGCGGGACCTGGGGCGGGATGCTGGGCTGCTGCGCGGGAGGAACGCTGGGGTGGGATGCTGGCAGGACGCTGGGGCTGGGATGCTGGGGGGACGCTGGGGGGGATGCTGGTGGACGCTGGGGCAGGATGCTGGGCTGGACGCTGGGGCGGGATGCTGGGCTGGGACGCTGGGGCGGATGCTGGGCTAGGGACGCTGGGGCGGGATGCTGGGCTGGACGCTGGGGCGGGATGCTGGGCTGGACGCTGGGGCGGGATGCTGGGCTGGGACGCTGGGGCGGGATGCTGGGCTGGGACGCTGGGGCGGGATGCTGGGCTGGGACGCTGGGGCGGGATGCTGGGCTGGGACGCTGGGGCGGGATGCTGGGCTGGGACGCTGGGGCGGGATGCTGGGCTGGGACGCTGGGGCGGGATGCTGGGCTGGGACGCTGGGGCGGGATGCTGGGCTGGGACGCTGGGGCGGGATGCTGGGCTGGGACGCTGGGGCGGGATGCTGGGCTGGGACGCTGGGGCGGGATGCTGGGCTGGGACGCTGGGGCGGGATGCTGGGCTGGGACGCTGGGGCGGGATGTGGGCTGGGATGCTGGGCTGGGACGCTGGGGCGGGATGCTGGGATGCTGGGCTGGGACGCTGGGGCGGGATGCTGGGATGCTGGGCTGGGACGCTGGGGCGGGATGCTGGGCTGGGACGCTGGGGCGGGATGCTGGGCTGGGACGCTGGGGCGGGATGCTGGGCTGGGACGCTGGGGCGGGATGCTGGGCTGGGACGCTGGGGCGGGATGCTGGGCTGGGACGCTGGGGCGGGATGCTGGGCTAGGACGCTGGGGCGGGATGCTGGGCTAGGACGCTGGGGCGGGATGCTGGGCTAGGACGCTGGGGCGGGATGCTGGGCTAGGACGCTGGGGCGGGATGCTGGGCTAGGACGCTGGGGCGGGATGCTGGGCTAGGACGCTGGGGCGGGATGCTGGGCTAGGACGCTGGGGCGGGATGCTGGGCTAGGACGCTGGGGCGGGATGCTGGGCTAGGACGCTGGGGCGGGATGCTGGGCTAGGACGCTGGGGCGGGATGCTGGGCTAGGACGCTGGGGCGGGATGCTGGGCTAAGACGCTGGGGCGGGATGCTGGGCTAAGACGCTGGGGCGGGATGCTGGGCTGGGACGCTGGGGCGGGATGCTGGGCTAGGACGCTGGGGCGGGATGCTGGGCTAAGACGCTGGGGCGGGATGCTGGGCTAAGACGCTGGGCTGCTGCGCGGGCGGGATGCTGGGCTGGGACGCTGGGGCGGGATGCTGGGCTGGGACGCTGGGGCTGTTGTGCGGGAGGGATGCTGGGCTGCTGTGCAGGATGCTGGGGTGCTGTCCCCAAGGGTTGGTGTCCCATCTGAAGAACTGCACTTCATCACCATAGAGCCCGAGGTTCTGCAGCTTTCTTCAGACCATGTCAGGATCTCTGCTTGCTGTTGGTGACCGGGTTTCTGTTCTTCCCTCTTGGTCTCAGCTTCTAACATGGCGGCCACCCCCTGTCCTAATTGGCGCTCAGGTAGACCTAGTAACCATCTGCATACAATAAAGCGTCGTGCAATGGCGTCTGAGCGCCTCTTCATTGCCGCCTGTCTCTGTGATGATGGCGCCGCTCCCCTCTCCTCCTGGTGTTTGCGCCTCTCGCCCCGTGTGGGCAATGTTCCTGTGATCTCCAGCTGTCCGGGGTCAGTTATGAAGCAATTAATTCCCATGCAGAGCGCTGCAGATTGCAGATTGAAGCCGCGTTATTATCCGCCGCGTCCTGGAAGCTGTAATTTCATCCATTTTGCAGCCTCCTAATTTGTCTGAGTGGAGGGACGGCGGGGTGCGGGGTTTTGGGGTCCTCCCATCGCTCCTCGCAGTCGCTGATTTTTCGGTATTTGGTGTAGGATGAGCGGCAGGATGATGAAGGGGGGACACGTTACCCCTGCTGTGCCTGATTCTACCTCTTACCAGGGGGGCATTTTCCAGAATAGTATCACACCAGATGTAGACCCCCGAAGAGTAACATGGAGCGTCTGTGCCCCCCTCATACCAACCCACCGTGTAGACACTGTCTGGGGGCCCACAGACCGCACCGACGTTATACCCCCCACGTCCCTCCGTTCTAGGGTCTATGGACCCCCCGAGCTACCAGCGAACGTCCGGACCCTTTAGATCCTCATCGTGTGATCGATGATCTGAAGAGACAGATCCGTTATTAGGATGATGGGGGAGGAGCGGTAATGAGAAACGATGGGAATCTGCTCCAGTCCTAATAACTTCTCCGTCCGTTCAGCCGCGGCAATTAATATTCCGCACCGCGCACTAATTGTGCCGCCTGACCCGGTAAAAAATCGTTTTCTTCTGCTCATTAATTGCAACAATTGCGCTAATAAGGTGAGCACCTGCCGTCACGTGGGGTGCCCACAGGGGCTGCGCCACGCTCTACTGTGCCCCCTCATCATAGATCTGTGAACTTGTCCTGGTCTGACAGACCCTCGTGAAAGTCCACAGAGAGGTGACCACCACATACTGGGGTACAGACCCCCCATATAGCGGGCACAGTACAGAGAGGTGACCACCACATACTGGGGTACAGACCCCCCATATAAAGGCACAGTACAGAGAGGTGACCACCACATACTGGGGTACAGACCCCCCATATAGCCGGCACAGTACAGAGAGGTGACCACCGCATACTGGGGTACAGACCCCCCATATAGCCACACTTCAGTCTTGAGTGCTCTGCGTTCTGGGGGTTCAGGGTGATGTTTTGCTCCACACAGACCCCAATATATTTACTGGGATTTTGTGATTTTGGGGAGGCAGAAGAGGCATAAACCCGGGGGTGACATTGGTGACTGGAGATCCTGCGATTCTCCTCCGCCTCTCGCCCCTTCCCATCTCCACAAGTCATCGCCTCCAAGAAAGCCTGACAGATGTTCCAGGATAATATATGGCCGCTGTGATGTGAGGTGCGGGGAGCGATGCTCTGCAGGTCTCCAGGGAGCGATGCTCTGCGGTC